>QFDT01001169.1:0-14702 GCA_003315915.1 Macrolepiota dolichaula
GTTTCGAGCTTCTCGGCACTTTTCTATCCCCATTAGCTCCCGGGGTTTCCAACAGGCTTATACTTCGACTTCTTGTAATGCATAAACGGTGGAGCAAAGAAAACACCAGCATACCCTTTCTGGCCGTTGCACCAGAAGAATCAACAAGATCACCCGATCACCTTGAACCATTGGATATGCGCCAAATGATGGACCTCCTTTTTCGCCATCCCTACCTTGCGCGACGTGTTGTTTCATGACCTACCAACTTTACTCGGTCGGAGTCATACCCTACGCGTTATTGACGCGTCAAATATGTACTGCTGGACTGCTGGGAGAAGCAATGCGCCGAATTCACCTTGTGGGTTTCAGCTTCATCCTTTAGCACCGAAACGAAGACATGGACAGGGGAAGTCTTGTTTTTCCTGACCTACCTTGCCCTACCTCTACTGTCTCGCGTTGCTGCAAGTGATGATGCCGCCCATTTGTGGTGGACTTGTTCTGTCAACCTCCTGGTTATGAGAAGACTTGGGAGTTGAGGAGCCAGTCACTTGCTAGACTATTCTCCAAAGGCACAGAGAACACGCTACAGCACAGAGGGAAGACATCGAGGAAGAAACAGAGGCGGGGACGAAACAAAGAAAGGGATCCGTGCACCAAGCGGAAACGAAATCTGCGTGCTGCGCTCAAACTTCAACATTGGTCACGTTTCAGGCAAGCTAGAGTTCGCATTGACGCGTTTTTGTCGCTTGCGTGGCACGCCCACATCCCCGTGTCCATCACAACGGGCATTGTGTGGATTAATCATACCTGTGGGGATGGGAACGACACACCGTGTCATAGAACGTCGGGCACGTCAATATCCAATGAAATCACAATACCTGACATTCACCGAGGATGGTCCACGCGTCGAGGGTGCTTACCGTGTTCGCCTCTATACACTCGGCTCCCGATCTCAGTAATAATGGTTGGGTCGTCTCTTACTCGAATAAGTGAATGGGGTCTGAAGAAAATGCCCCGCCACACTTCCAACTTCCTTCTCCTTGAAAATACTCCCTGGTGCAGAACGATTCGTAACCAACCTTGGCCCCTAGCGTTGGATACGCTCGCGAAGCCTGTGAATCTCCGGAAATGAAGTTCCCAGTCTGTGGACACCATACCTTTGGAGTGAAACCCCCGCTGTTGTGGGAGCCTCGGGTCCTCAGAACCCCCCTGACTTACCACACTTCTGTCCAAGCGGTGTCCTTTCGAAGATACAGTCGACACTTCATCACAACCTCACCTTGGACTCATGCATGCAGCGCACGCACACACCCTGAAGATACGTCAATCTTTCGGACATTGTCCTGACCCTCGTCGCCGAATTCAGCGTTTCCCCGTATCTCCACATCCACGCTATACCTGAGACTCACCTCTCCATCCCTTACATGACATTCGTTTACCTGCGACGATACAAACGCATTGGTGCAGGGGAAGTGCATCTTGGTTAGACCACGGCGTGATGCGCCTCGACGTGGCCCTGGACCCACTCGACAGTTTTCTGCTAGACACTGGAGCATCGGATGGCTATCCAGCATTAGTGTTTTGGCCTTCCTGTCCAACTCCTTACCCTCGTTGGCACCTGGCCGACCTACTTAGCCATTTTCGACGCGTTTCCTCACCTTTAAACTCCTCATTTCGTCCCGATTTCTTTGATGCCAGCATCGGGCATACCGATCGGCATCCCCCCAGCTCAGCACATTCACTCAGCTGAGCCTAAACGCTTGTACCCATACCCAAGCCTGCATCTTGTGAAGGCTCAGTCGCAAGTCGAGTAGGGCAGGGGAATATTCGTATAGTGCCAATAGACAGGGGGGTATATGGAGGACCTGGTTTGAGGAAATTGACCTACCTGTATGGACATGGAGATGGGAGAGGAAGAACAGTGTGTAGAGGGTTGATGGTGTTATATAATATGTTGGGTGGACGGGTCGACCGTTTCCAACGTGATCCAGACACAACCAATTATCATTATCCCGGGACTTGGATTTTCTCGCTATACGCGGGGGGAAATACGTATAAGAATCATTTTCGAGTCATTTTCAAGATATCGGGAGCTTTTCCCGGGCACTGGATAAAGCCCCTGCTGCTGATGTGCTCGCTTATTTTTTTCATCGGTCCACGCGCAGTGTTTCACGATTTGGTGGACAATGCAACGGCGTCATCACAATTCAATCACCTTCTAATATGGTGGAGCGCCAAGAGTCGCCACGGACCAGTGCTTCGATTTTGCTAGGTTGAAGGTGTTGTGTGGCGTCATTTACAAACTTGATACCCCTTTCAATTCCACGGTCCACCATCATACATGATGCCACGCTATGAGGCAAAATATCAGAACCGGACATCCCGTACCCTGATAATGCTAGCATTCACCGAAAAAGGTTGTTTTTGTAGTCGTTACTCGGGCCGACTCTCCAACAAACCAGCCCTTGCCGACCTTCCGTGGCTCTTCGGTTTCCGGAAATTAAAGCACCCCAATCGTGAAACGGGAAACCATTCCACCTCAATGGTTGGAACTTATCAGAAGGTTGCATATGAGGACGCATTCTTCTATTCGATTCCCGCCCGTACTGGAGGTACCACTGAAGGGCGCAATACACCAAAAACTTGTCTTCAAGCCGGTAGATCTACCACATAACTCCTCATGTAGGAACAGACGTCACAGCGCAAGGAATTCATAATTGAGAAGATGTGAAGGTCTCGCGTCCTCTCTGGGTCTTCCTCGGCCTCTTTTGCCTCTTCTGCTTCCATCTCCCCCTTTTCCCCTCGTCCTCCACGGTTATGGCAACACTCCATTCATACCCCCTCTCTAGTGATCGACAGTGCCACCAATGACACAAAGCACGTGTCATTGAAGTACTACCAGTTGTTTTGCACTTGACCTATCGTGCGTGAGGCTGTTTTGAGCTCGGTCTTGCCCCGTACACCTACGCAAAAGCTCCATTGCGACTGCCCTATGATGATCACCCTCATCTTCTCTGTCAATCGGCCAAGGTCCAACGTCTATCATCCCATTTAAACAGATGTTAGACATTATCACTCGATACCTGTGCGCAGCCGCAATGTAGTGGGAGTTCTCCAAGTCGATGTAACACATTCTTCATTATACTCGCCCGTGGTGCTCCCGGGTGAGCGTGGTCGATGGCACTTGATTCTGTTCTAAATCAGGACCTTCGCCTATATTTACTCGAGGTCAGCTGTACTCATGACGAAAGGGTGCGAATAAGTGGGAATTTGGTTCCGAATCCATAGCCGGATGTCTAAACTTGTGCGAGAACGATCCCAGCCCCATATAAGCATGCCACCCGCAATCCAATGGATATTCACGATTCCCACCCAAGCGATGCTCGTGGTATTGCTTGTGGAAGCCCTCCTCGTCTACACAGTGTCTTTGGTTGCTTGGCAGGTGTTAAGTCGGGTTGTCCTTAAATCACCTCTTGATGTTATACCGGGACCTCCATCATATTCTTGGCTTTTTGGTCTGTGATTATTATGGGCTGAGATGAGCGGACTTAAAAGGCTGATCAATTACTAGGTAATGCTACAAAGTTATTCAATCCCAATGGATGGGACTTCCACTACGGTATTCTGAAGCGCTGTATGTCCCGACATGCAAGGGGACGATGAACGCAATCACTGATTCTATACTCTAGATGGTGGTGTAGTGAGGCTTAGAGCCAACTTCGGAGTATGTGTTTAACGTCCATGATCTTGGTGTGATACTGACTTTTTTGAAGGAACGACTTCTTGTAGTATCCGACCCGAAAGCTTTATACCACATTCTCATTAAGGTGAGTCATTTATCGGTTCAGGTCTGTCCCCAATAGACATACTTTGCCAGGACCCGTATGGCTGTGAGATTGCAAACACACATCTTGCGTGAGCTCGGTGTTTCATAAACTCGTCTCGTGCTGACCTACTGTTTAACAGGAGGAGACGCCTTCTCGTTGGTCATGGCTTATTTGCAATCCAAGGTATATTCCTGTTCTGTGATTTGGGTTCTGAGGAGCATTTAGCTCTTGTTGGTCCCAGGCAACGAGCACAAGAAACAAAGGAAATTGATGAACCCCGTCTTTTCGATCAATCATATGCGGGACATGAGTGAGCTTGCAAATTTCTTCTACCCGTGGTATTGTTCTGATGACCACATCAGTTCCCATCTTCCACGAAGTAACAGAACGGGTACGATCCTGTTATTTATCAAATATATCAAAACCTCATACTATCTTCAGCTTCGAGTGGTATTGAAGAAGAAGCTCGTGAATGGGCCCCAGGAGCTTGATATTTTGTACTGGATGACTCGCGCTGCTCTGGAGCTCACTGGACAGAGCGGGATGGACTATTCGTTTGACTCCTTATTAGATGATGATGACGTTCACCCCTATAGTATTTCAGTCAAGAGACTTGGGTACGTGAAGTTGCAGCTACTGAATTATCATATTGAAAACCTTTATAGCCACCTCTTGGGTGGACCAGTCGGCTTCAGCTCGGGTCAATACCTCCTCCCTCTCGCTGAGAAATTCAACTTTCCTCGCCTCAAGAGGTTTATTGTTGAATGCCTACCTTCCAAGCGTGTCCAGGGCCTCAAGGAAATCGCTGATATCATGTATGAAACATCTGTCAGGATCGTCGATTCCAAGAAGCGAGCGATGGCCAGCCACGACCCTGAGGTTGCGGCCGAAATGAGGAGAAAGAAGGATATCATCAGCATACTTCGTGCGTGATATCGTATTTCCTTACCAAGAGATGCTTATCTTTTATCCTAGTAAGAGCCAATATGGATGCACCCGAGGAAGACCGACTTACCACCGAAGAGGTTGTGGGTCAGGTTCGCGCGCTGTAACAATTCATTTCTCCGATTTTGCTAACTCACTCCCGTTCTCTTAGGTCTCGTGAGTCGCGATGAACGAGCCAATCTCATGAAAATGCTGAAGGTTTCTCTTAGAACATTCGTTTTTGCAGGGATGGATACAACATCATCAGGCCTCTCCCGCATCCTTTATCTTCTTGCAACACACGAGAGTGTCCAGGATAAATTGCGAGCAGAGATTCGAGAAGCCCAAAAGTTCTCGGATGGCCCGCTGAGCTACGATCAACTGGTTTCACTACCGTACTTGGACGCTGTCTGCCGCGAGTCTCTGAGAGTGTAAGCCAGGCCTCCCAATATCCTATATTCTCTAAAACAAAAACAAAACGTTTTGTTAGGTATCCACCTGTCAACCTCGGAGCGATGCGAACGTCAGTACTAATATGTCACCGAACGATAAAAACGCTTGCTAATACTAGTGACAATCATTCCTAGTGCCCGTCACGACATATTTCTACCGTTTTCGAAGCCGATCCTGGGTCCAAATGGGAAAGAGGTGTCAGAAGTACACGTTCCAAAGGGAACCGATTTAGTCGTGTCGAACTTGGGCTCTAACTGCAATCCGGATCTGTGGGGTCCCGATTCATACGAGTGGAAACCCGAGAGGTGGCTGGCACCTTTGCCAAAGGCCCTGGAAGAGGCCCGTATACCAGGGATATACTCGCATCTGTTAGTCCTTGACCTATACAACTTAGCTGTGCTTGTAAACGTTCATTTTCTTCTCCATAGAATGACGTTCTCTGCTGGAGGACGTTCTTGCATGTGAGTCTCGTCCCACCTTCAGTCTAGGATAAGCTTGTTGAACTTGAGACTCCTTCAGTGGCTTCAAGTTTTCGCAGCTCGAAATGAGTACGTAGAGATTACCAAGTATACGACCTCTAAAGCACTTCTAATTTGTGATGACAGAGGTTGTTCTGTCTGTCCTGATCGGTTCATTCAAATTTTCGAAATCAGAGAAGGATATATCTTGGAAGATGAACAATATTGTGTCCCCGGTTGTCGCTGGCGGGGATGGGAGGCGCCCACAGCTTCCCATTGTGATGAGTTTAGCGGACTGAGCTGAATACATGGTTACCTACCAAACATACCTTGGTAAGGCTGGATGATGACAATATCGCGAATCTCTACTCGTCGGTATCATGCCGTTTTGTATTTTTATTCTTACTTGAATATATCTGACGCATCTGCACATGCACACGTCCTCGTTCCATGGGCCTTTGAGCAGCGCGATTCTAGGACTCAGGACGTCTTCATCCGCGTCGGAGGTTCAAAGATAGATGTCAGATAAACTTCTCCAAGGGATTTTTTTCGCGCAGCATGGTCTCATTATATTACTGAGTTACATGACATGGAAAATAGTTTCTGCGGGACTAGAAGCAATTTGGATGTTGTTAAAAAGTTCTGTCCGCAACAATGGTATATAGGTCTCGATATACTCAATATGTCAATAGCTAATTACTACGAATGTTTCACCTACATAGGACGCCGGCACATGAAGGCTTGTAAGGACGCCACGGAACACGAATACGACATATCTATGTTAATCATCAATTCACAAACTCCCAACGTTGTCCTCCGTTAACCCGTGAATTCACATACACTGTCTCATTTCTGGAATCTGAGGCAAAACCCCTTTCAAACAAGCCGAAGTCAAACTCTGCCACTCCCTCTTGAGTCAGGTACTGTTCTGTTACCGAACTAGCTTTCACCAAATATCCGCCACCGCCCTTAACGATCATCTCCCCAACGTCCCCTGTTGTGTTCCTACCTGGGAAAAGAAAAATATGTACCCGATCCTTCCTGATTAAAATTTCCTCGCCTTGACGATGGTTAGGTGATGGAGACGCCGCTCGACGGATTATGAATTGCAATTGGCTGTTAGTCGATGCGACAATCGTCTGGCTCTGGTGATCCCAATGCCAATAACACTCCGGACGAATGACCGACCGGATATAAAACCTACCAAACACCCATATATCCATAGGATGAGGAAAGTTTATGGACGCAGCAACGAGAAAAAGATACTCACGATCCTCCATTCAAATTGTCGGGGCGCTGATCGTGATTTGGGGGTGGTATGATCTTTGTAGGATTATACACCCCCGCATTACAACTCTGCACGCAACACGCCCTAACTAAATTTCCCAATGACTCGGATTCAGATTGGTTCGGCGGCGGTGGAAAGGGTGCTTCGAAGTGTTGGGAGTGGAATCGGTGGATCGGATGCTGGTTTTGGTCTACGGTGTCTTGTAGGTACCTCCAGTACTCGTCTGAGGCACTCCGTGAAGGAAACATTACAATCTAATCCGAGAGAAATGACAATATGTTTAGACCTTGATTGGGTCGTGTACTCACTTTTTGTAACCCACTAGGGTTTGAAAAAAATACGCTGAATGGGCCGTGAGGGAAGGACATGTTGGCAAGAGCAAATTGAAGGGGACGGCGATGGCGAGGATTCCTGATACTTATAGTGATCAGGAGTCACTGATATCACATATCGATCAACACTGGAAGGGTATCTGGTATTTTTTGGATCAACTGCCCTCAGAAGTGTAGGGTGCAGCCTTCGACACTGGTGATCCCCACAGCAACTTGCAAGTTAAACGCATAGCCGTAGGACGAACTGAGAGGGATGTATAGTCTGTATAAATTAGAGAAGCTTAAATCAGGTTGATTACAGTACCATCAATAGCATCTGCTCCCAAGTCTATTGCTTCACTTCCTCCTTCCCCTCCACAACATCATACCCCACTCCACCCACATCATACAAACTCTGCTGCACCCACATCGAAGCATATAACCCTCCAGGGATCTTCACGAGTTCATCGTGCGTACCCTGCTCTACCACACGCCCCTGATCCATCACGAGTATCACATCCGCGTCCATAATCGTCCTTAGTCGGTGCGCAATAAATATACTCGTCCTCAAACGTTTCCCACCCTCAGTGGGCGCATGTAAGGACTTCAACAATTCTGATTCCGTATGTGCGTCCAATGCCGACGTCTCCAAAGCAAACAAAAGGATAAGTAAGTGGTATAAGGGACGGAGGGAGAAAAGAACATACAGCCTCATCAAAAAACAAGATCTCAGGATCCTTTAACAGGACTCTTGCAACCGCCAGCCTCTGTTTCTCTCCCCCACTAATCATCAACCCCCTCTCTCCAACCATCGTCTCATACCCCTCCGGCAACCTCACAACACTTTCGTGCAGCTTCGCCCTCTTTGCAACATCCATGACTTCCTCATCGCTCGCACTCAAGCGCCCATACCGAATATTATGTTTGATTGTGCTATGGAATAGTGGTGTGTCTTGTGGGACGATTCCGATAGATTCGCGGAGAGACGAGAGGGAGGTAGTTGAGATATCTTGGCCATTGATGTATATCCCCCCGGAAGAAGGCGTGTAGAAGCGGAAGAGAAGGCGGAAGATCGTAGATTTACCACATCCAGAAGGCCCAACGATCGCTATGCGTTTACCTAGCGGTATTTCAAAATTAAGGTTTTGGAATATAGGACGGGAGGGATGATAGCCAAAGCCGACGTTTTCGAAACGGATCGTCCCAGGCGTTGTAGTGGAGCTTGGAGGGGAGAGCAACAGGGATTTGGCGTTGGGTACGTCTTTCGGAGGTTGGTTATGTGCAACGAGGTTTACGAGAATCTCCATGTCGAGTAGGTTCTGTCGCATTTCGCGGTAGATCGTGCCGAGGAAGTTGAGCGGGAGGGACAGTTGGAAGATGAGCTGGTTGACCATAACGAGGTCGCCGATAGTCATGGTGCCTGCGACAACGCCCTGAGCCGCAAGGAACATGGCAGCTGTGAGTGCGCTTGTGAAAATGACGTTTTGACCCGAGTTGAGGAAGGCAAGGGAGGTAGTGATCTTGACGGAGGAGTTTTGGTATTGAGCAAGGTGCTTGTCGTACTGAGCGACTTCGTGTTTTTCATTATTGAAAATCTGTAACGGGATGTGAGTGCGATAGCTCTCGTGGGACGGGGTCAGACGGACCTTGACAGCTTCAAAGTTGATGAGAGAGTCGACGGCAACTGTAGCTGCTTTATTATCGGCTTTATTCGCCTCACGACGGAAGCGAGTACTACAATGGTGTGATTAGGAAGTGAGATGGTGTGATTGTGATTAATAGACTGACCGCCATGAAGTAGTGCGGACTGTGAACCAGGTGTATGCAGCGAGTGCGATGGCGGTGATAGCAGCAAAGTCCCATCCAAATTTATACGTCTGATGACCTTTGCCTGAGCCCAAGCTGAGTACATGGATATCACAAACGCACCAGGATACCACAAACCAAAGAGATCTCGAGGGCGGTGGGGACAATGCGGAAGAGAATGGCTTGCATGAGGAATGCAATTCCCTTTGTTCCCCTGTCGATTGCGCGGGTAAGACCGCCAGTCTGGCGGGAGAGGTGGAATTTGAGATCGAGGTTGAGGAGATGCTCGAAAGTCTCGCGTGCAACCTTGCGAATGGCGCGTTGGCCAATGTTGGCAAAGACTGCGTTGAGAAGTTCACCAGAGAGGGTTGCGCCAATACGTGCAGCACCGTCTGTTTGATATTCATGTCAGGAGATGAGATATGACTCTAGGCTCTGGGGGACGCACAGCCGAGGATGATTGAGCCAGCAACGATCCATGCAGTTGAGCCAGAGGTAAAGTCTATATTGAGAGAGTCGATGACGTTCTTGAAGAGTGAGGGGACTTGGACATTCAGCAGTTTAGCAGAGACGAGAAGGACGAAGCCGAGGAGGACAGTGCCCCGTGTGCGCCAATCCCCCTTTGGCCACACATTTGCAAAGAGCTGCTTGACGATGGTCCAGTCACTTTTGCGCTGCTCTGCCTTGGTTGGTTCCTTGTCCTCATTAGGCTTTGGAGGGGGCTTTAACGGTGTTTTGGCAGGGTCCTGAGCGAGTTGTTGGAAGAGCCGGGCCTGAGATTTGACGTCCAGACGCGGCCGTAGTGGGACAAAACGCAGAGACCGAGCAGGAGGCAAGTTCCTGGAGACAATCCGAAGGGCCTGGGAGCGACAGAGGCCTAAAGCACGGAGAGGAAGCATGCAGGGAGGGTTGATGAGATAAACTATTATAAACAACTTATTATTATTTATTCCTGTTTATCTCTAACCAGCATGTCCACCCGCCAGTCTTTCCAGGCTGCACCAATGAACTCCCTCGCAGCACTCGCAGATCCTCCGCAGAGGTACATTGACAGTGCCGCAATGGACTACTTCATGATAGAAATGGTCAATA
This sequence comes from Macrolepiota dolichaula, assembly GCA_003315915.1. Classification (NCBI taxonomy): domain Eukaryota; kingdom Fungi; phylum Basidiomycota; class Agaricomycetes; order Agaricales; family Agaricaceae; genus Macrolepiota; species Macrolepiota dolichaula. The sequence goes on from QFDT01001169.1 coordinate 10,142, forward strand.
CCCTCAGGACATCCGCAGCGGTCGCAACAGCAAGGAACAAGAAACTAGAACAGGAGATGATCGAAGCAGGACTTGTACCTCCACCCGTGACTGTTCCACCACCTCTTCCACTAAAGAAGGAGAAAGAATCTGCAAGGGACTCAGTTACAAGTTTGGCATCCAGAAGCGGGAGTGCTACAGGAAAGGCTGCCCTGGATGAAGATGAGGAGATTGTCAGGACAAGGCTTGAGAATATAGGTGTACATGTCGGTGCAAATATCACTGAAAAGTCCGTGTTTTCAATGTCCCCGCCTGCGAGGATCACTTATCAGTTACCCAGGTTATGTCGGGATCGGGGGATGTTCGCAGATACGCTGGACGTAATCAAGTTTATATGTAAAGATATCTGGGCCGCATTTTGGGATAAGCAAGTCGATAACCTTCGAACAAATCATCGAGTGCGTGTCCTACCCACCATCCCCTACACTCATTCCAACTCCTACCAAGGGGATATATGTTCTCCAAGATAATCAATTCAAACCCGTAACTAGACTATCATCCTGGGAAGGCAGAGCAGAAGCAATCCGCAGAGCCAAAATCGTGCGTGTAACTCATCCATTCCCATACACCACCCACCACTCTAACCACCCTCCAGTATGCAGCGATGCCGGCGGGCATAATCAAAGGCGCGCTCTCCCGCCTCGGATACAACAGCACCGTAACCCCAGAAATCACGTCCCTACCACAATGTGCGCCTTCCACCCTATGTTTACACGATGACCCATCTCATTTGAACGATCCATAGGCACCTTTCAGATCAAGTTACCAAAGAGTACCTGAATCCTCCACGGCAAGGCTCCTGATCCATCAATACGTAATTGTACAACCTCAATTCGCCGTCGCAATAGAGCTGTACTAGCTTCCAGGAACGCTTCTTCCTCACACCCCATTCACGATGGCCCTCGTACGTGAGTGAAGAATACACGCATACCCTAGTATGCTGTCGCGAAAAGGACGCTCACGAAGCCAAGGGGGAAGGTGTTCTTGGAGCTCCGGGGCAGCACAAGTAGTAATTGTTGAATAGCAGCGCGGATTACCTGACTTCAGTCAACGTACCTACTATCTCGATTCATAGATGTAACATAAACATCAATATTCTGCGCCCACTTTCAGGATAGAGATTTTTTCTTCGCTCGATACCTCACTTACATAAATCTCAATTTTTGGATACACATCATGAAATTTCAATATACACGATTACAAAAAAGACAGCTCCGGGCCTAAAGTAAACCGCTAACCGACTTGCACCGACGAAACTGAAATTAAGCAACCAACACCTACCAACACCTACCGCATCCCTTCACCTAATATCAGAAGAGACAAAACGAAAGGGAGGAAGTGAAACCAGAATCATAAAAAAAGACCATCAAATGTGAAAGAGAGATAGATAGAGGGGAAACGTGAAAATAGACCACGAAAGACTTGTGTGTGTGGACCAAATATCTGGAAGCACAAAACATATATACAACACGCACGGATAACCGTCGATTCCAGAAAAAGAATAGGAGAGGAGAGGGGATAGCAACTGCTTGTTCGTGCGAACGGACGAGGAAGGAGGGAAGGGGGGTAGGGGTGGAGGGATCATAAAAAGAATGTGTAAAGGTAAAGCCGAGCGATAGAAAATCTAGTTGGTCTAGGAGCCTTGAAGAGACTCAATGGGTAGCAGGTGTGTGCACTGAGGCAGTGATAGAAAGAGAGCAGATTGACGATGCAACGGGAATGTGCAGTTATGAGTACCAAATTATCTTGGACTGAGTGGGGTAATGTGCGAGTGTCTTGATAGTGAATTGATGAACTTGTGCTTGGGTGGTTGATGTATAAGTCAGATAGGACGAGAGATTATATGTTGAGGGGCAACGAGGGAGTGAAGGGCAATAAAATCCGAAGCGTAAAAATCATTCAAATCATGTACAGATCGAGCAAAGGGAATGAAGGTGGGTGAGAGGAGGGGGGACCTCAGACGGGGAGCATGATATAAACATCGAAAAAACGAGGCCCTCGTTTCCTTCAGGTCGGCCACCCTCTCGCAATCCTCGCCGCACCCCCACCAACCCGTTCAAGTACCCTCCACACAGCCTCTGTCGTTTGTGCCTGCCCTTGTGCCTGTCCCCCAATCCCAGCGCCCGCACCCCATCCAAACAACCCAAACAACCCTGCTCCTGCACGCGCAATACCACTCCCAAGACCACCTCGTGGTGCAAACACAAACCCTTCTGCGGGTGCTGCACCCCCGATCGTGTTGAAGCTCGCCCATGCGGCTCGATCATACATTGTTGCACCTCCTGGCACATTCGGCGGCAAGAGATATGGTGCCATCGCAAGGAACACAACAGCAGATGCAGAAGCAAAGAGCAGCGTCTGTGTCGCGAGTGTCGTCAACGTCGTCGCCAGACTCTTCCCTCCTGCCGATGTCGTGCTTGTAGACGCCGTGTCGGCTGAATCACCATACACATACGTGTTATACACATTGAAGAACCTCCCGCTGCGCCGCTTCCCTTTATCAGGCACACCACCAGAAGAAAGTGTATTGGGAGATCGAGGAACTTTGGCGGAGTTTTCGATAATCTTGTCAATTACCAAACACTCCACACCCAACTCCTCCTTCAACGCCTTCCACTCATCAACCAAGTCTTCCGATACGCCACCCTCCACCGGTTGTGCATCAATGCCATCTAAGGTATCCGCTCTATCGTCCTCCACCTCTGTTGCGGGTCCGCTTCGCTTATGATCGCACTCGGTATACAACGACCTCAACCCCAACGTCGCACCCAAATGCCACCTCGAAAGCGTATCACTCACTACCCTTCGTGCCTTCTCTTCTTCCTCCCGCTGTGCTGCAACTTGATTATATGTCGGCGGCTCATCCTCTAGCGCACGTGTATGTGCTTTCGGTGTCGGTGGAAGAATGGTAGATGATGATGATGCAAGGGATTCTTCGCCCTCTTGTGTCATGGGGGGCGTATCCACACCCGAAGGGACGGTAGGCTCAGGTTGCTCGTCTGTCTGAATCTCCATTTCTATTGTCACCTTGACGAGAGGTATGGGCTCTGGTTCAGGATCGGTTTGCACAGCAAGGGTGTACGTAGGCGTAGGCTCGGGCACAGGTTCTGGGTCGGTTTGCATAGAGAAGGACGAAGTGGGTGTGATGGGTGGAGGAAGTGTTTGTACACCTGACGAGACGCAGACGAGCGTCGGGTCGTATTGGATAGCGATGTCGGAATATTCCTTGACTTCCTCAAGTTCGAGATGATGTGAGTGTTCCCGTTCCGTGAATGTATGACTCTTGTTCGAAGAAGGAAGCTCTCTTGCTCGCGAGGCAACTTTCTATAGCTCCCCGTCAGTAGAAATATGGAGATGCAAAAGGGAAAGGACTTTACCCGTTTAGTCCGTGTGATAATAGTTTGAATAACATCCTCATCTTCTTCATCCTCGTCCTCAAACTCAACAGCCGTAACACTCCCTCTCTCATCCTCACTTCTCTCCACCTCAGTGCTCCTCCCCTCCTCAAAACTACCATCTTCCACATCCGCATCTTCATCCTCCGCACCCTCCTCATCCCACTTCAGCTTACCCATCAACTCAGCCCCAAGACTCCTGCTTATCGTATTCGCCGCACTTGCAGCCCCAGTGCCTCCAGCCGCAAGCGCCGCACCCGCACGCATCTCATCCATCTCAAACCTCATCCTATCAATCGTCTCCTTCAACAACAGGTTCTCCTGTTTCTGCTCATCCAATTGCGCATACACGCCCTGCGCCACACTCAATTCAGCCTCCAGATGCGCAATACGCTCCTCGAAGCCTTGCTGCTCCCTCGCCCACTTGGCGAGCTCAAGCTCATGCAACTGCGCGGAGTCACGGAGGGAGCGGATAGTTTCTTCACGTATGCGAAGGTCGGAGCGGTACTTCTCAGAGAAGGAACATTGCTCCTGATACTGGCGTTGGAGGGATGTGTATGTGGATTTTGCATGTTCGAGGGCCTTGGTTATCTTTTGGACTTCGAGTTCAAGGGCATTGATCTGCGTTGAGTTTTGGCGCTACGTATAGAACAAAGATCAGAAATCTGATAAATTTCGAGTTTGTTCGGAAGTACCTCTTTGGACCGGAGCTCTTTTTCCTCGCGCTTTGTCGCACTAAGTTCGCTTCGCATTTCTTCCAGCTTGCCCTGCATCTCCTCGAGCTCGGACTCATGCTCAGCGAGACGGTTACGCAGCGTCCTTTCGGCTTCCATGAGCTTGCGCCCCAACTCCGCATTTGTCCTCTGCAACGCATCAAGTCGCTCAAGTGGCTCCATAGAAGCAGTGGAACTGGTTATATTCCTATCCAACACCAAGCCAAGGGATGAGTCCTGTTCATCGTCGGAATCAGAATCGAGCGCGGATGAGGGCATGGGCAGGCTATTGATAGCACTACCAAAGGATGAATCTGGATCACTGCGGTAGTCGTACTCGCCACTAGAGTTGGCAGAGGTGAGGAGGGCATTATTGACAATTGTTTCGTCATCGAGACTGTTGTCCGCGAGCCC
>QFDT01001175.1:0-23298 GCA_003315915.1 Macrolepiota dolichaula
TCTATTCTTGTTACCATCATTCATAAGAGCTGTGCCTCTTCCTCCGTTTGTCTGATCGGTCTTGGGCCAAGCTTCCTTATTATGTATGCACTAAAGATAGCGACACCTCGGTGAAAGGGTCGGGGATTGGATCTCAATGTGCGGACTTCATCTACGATGTATTTGTATACTGATTAACTTGGACAAACGTCGATACTGCCTCATATACTGAAGCGTAGAGTACTGTGTACCTCAGCTTTAGTATTGTTGTTAACCAGCGTGTTCTTATCGATATCGTTCGACGTTGCAAATCTGTTCCCTCAATCGTCTTCACTGACGATTAGACTTACCATATAACACCTGCCTGGAAGCTCTGCGCGTCGCTCAAGTTCAGGAGACGACCCCTCCGTCGTTACATCGAGAAGACCTTTGTCTTGCTCGACTCCACTTGGCGCTTACCTCGTTCTCTAGTCTGGGACTACGGATCAACTGGTAGTACTGCTGAGGTGACTTCTCAGCGGCCCATCTTCTGGCACGGCTTTGGACTAGGTCCGAGCATAACAGATGTTGCCAGGTTGTACAATTATCCGTGACCGGATAGGGGCGCCATCCATTCTCAATGGCTGCCATCCAGCACATTGGATATGTGCTAAGAACTTTGCTGTCTCCAATTATGTGGCGGTAGGGAGCTGCATACATAGCTCATTGTAGAACTGCATTAAGCTTGTCACAATCATAGACAGGGGGGAGAGGCGTGAGTCTGTAATTGGAGGTGTGCCCAGAGATGACTCTGAGAAGGTTCTGTTCCTCAGGAACTAGGACGTGAGTCCCTGGGTCCATAACATTGTTGAAGTGATCCTTCAGTGTTGACTAGCCTAGCGGCCATCCTTGTGGTGCCCTCTAGGTAAACCATAACACCTGTTAAATCTCATGTTGTGCCTTGTGGACATGTACTCTTGTCAGACTTGGAATTGTATGCTCTCAGACTCGGCCTCCTTTCTTCTCTTTCATTTTCATCTGATATTATGCATTCTTCCAACCGTAGTATTACCCATATCCTCATTTTTACTGACTCAATTTTGTGTGCTAAATGTTTGTTTAACTACAGTGCCCATAGTGCACATTAAAATGCCCTTGCAATTGCTGAACCCCTCTGCTTGTGGCTCACCATCTCTCCATCCCACAAGGTCACCTTTTGGGATATCCCCTTGTCACTTAAATGGTCAATTCACCATCAAGCTCACAAACTTGCCAAGTCTTTGTGAGTCCCTTGCATCCCACATTACTCTAGATGCTCTCTTGGTTTCATTTGCAAAGCATGGACCAACCACTATTTATGGTTGTGGCAGTACTGCCATACCACAAACAATACATCATACCAAGGAAATCATTTCCTCAACCTGTTGGGATCAAACAACAACCCAGTCCTGCCCACCTATGTTGACAAAGCAGCATTAGTGCTAGTCATGCTCTCATCACATGTTACATCACGTGACAACATAAGCACTGTCACAGGCACTTGGACCAGATCATTTGCTCTTGCCATACGTTGACAATAGAAGCATTGATCACACAAGGCTGTGCAGAATGAATACCTGCACGCTTCCATTATGTAGTTATTCTTAGATACAATAGAATAGCTGACAGCTCTCCAGTCTTCAACTGTTGATGTAGATGTTAGTATAGTATGCACAGTATGGCTACCCTGGACCCTCTATGATATATAAGGACCTTAGATACGTCCAATTATGATAACTTTCTCTGCTCTCTCACCTGCTCTCACAAGCACACTATTAAGTTTCAACCAAGCTTACCACCAGTCTCAATAGCAAGGCAAGTGATTTACCTATTGTACACTACCATGCGTGCTCATTGTATGCTTTGCTTTCAACAACCTATGCCAATGGCGGTTCATGGCTCACACAAGACATGACGCCCTCTTTAGCTGCGCACCTTACGCGCTACATATCCAATCATGCGCCTATCAGCACCTACCGGGAGCACTTCTTCCCAGATGCCCCCATGTCATGTCCATGTGGTCATATGCTGGAAACACATAAACACATTATCCAAGATTGTCCATGGTTCAAGCAGTTATTCTCAAATAGGTGCTACAACAACTTGACGTGGCTGGTAAAATTTCTGGATGACAACCCCCTTGCATTCACTTTCCCTCCTGATGATGGAGACCCCTTTTGGAGAGAGACCATCCGCAACCGAGCCTTACGGAGACGGGATTGGCAGCAAACTTTCATTGAAGATGTGCACTAAAGCGTTGGACATTGGACCTACAGTTAGTTTTTCTAAACTTTTCCCTTTTTTCTTGTGGCAGTAGTTATAGGGGAATAGCAAAACCTTTTTCTGCCCCCTCCACATTCCTGGATCTGCTTCTTTTCTTTATTGTTTCTGTTCATTGACTTCCACTTTGTTATTGCGGTTGGCGCTAATGTGCTAGTTAGGTAGTAGAAGTGAAATCAATACAAAAATCACTATAAGTCGCAATGGGTTACTAGGTTCACCACTACTAACTGCTAGTGCTCACAAACAAGTTTCAAAGGGGAGATAATCAAATAGGTAGATAGGGGTGGAGGGTGGTAGTAGCTAGCAAGATGTCTCACTAGTGGTTTTGGTAGCTAGCAAGTGGGGGCTCACTAACAGAATGGTTGCTAGATAACGACAGACAAGTTTGTTTAATTGAAATGTAACTTTGAATCCTAAATGATGGCTACGTCACTACAGATACCAAGATAAAGGATTCACAAGGATAGTTAACAGGCCAGTAGCTAGCTGCACTGTGGTTATACTCTCCCAATCTAGTGAATGCACCAACTTGTACCCTCTTGATACAAGATGCGATAAGAGCACTAGTGATTGTTTGTCGATCAACTTGCTATATCCAATCTATAGGAATTCTTGTTAATCTAATCTCACTTCCTTAATCCAAGGTCTCTATTGACCGAAGCTAAATCTTAATTCACACTAGACAAGTCACTTAATAAATCACTTATATATGATCTATCACTAGACAAGCTGGCAAGATTGCTTGTCCAATGCGCTCTATCACAAATCCTGATACTTACCTAAGCTCAAGATAGAGGCAGGGGAACAGCAGTCTTAGATAAGCAAGTGAGAGATGAGATGAGATTAAGAGATCAGATAGAAGATAGGATAAGACAGGCTAGGCTGTAGATAGGTTGTTAAGTCTGGGTCCTACAGACACTGTTGAGTTGATATCTCCACTCATCACATATGAGCTATATCTGTGTAGTCTATATCTGCACTAGATAAGGTTCTACCAGATGAATCTAGAGATAGATCATCTGAGACCCACACTTGATCCATGGTGGAGTACTCATGTATCTGCTCCATTCTCCATGGACCCACCTGTTCAGAGCAATCCACTGGACAATCCTATGCTATATGTAGAACTATTCCACTATATGATCCTTATTTACTTCTATGAATAGTTACTTAGAATATGTATATAAACCCTATGTATTCATCATTATTCTACAGTTCAATACACACTCTTCTACCACTCTATTGCTATACTCTCTACTCCTAAACTCTATCTTGCCTATACATCCAGTGAAGTGTTAGATCACCTCACCACTGTGCATAGCACCATTATGGTGCTTCCCCATAGTCCTATTCATTAGGATCCTGTTGCTGCTAGGACATATTTTCACCACAGACACCAGACAGCCTAGTTTATATACACAGAGGGCTAGGACCTGGGACACTACCAGATGACCCCAGGAACTCTAGTCCTTACTAATTACATGGAGAAACTAATATCTCCTAGCCAATGGCATAAAACCCTTACTGATTGTTAACAATGACACCATATGACAACATGGATAAAGATTTTATCTTACTGATCATTCCAGAACCCTCTGGAATGATAAGGAGTGATAAACTACAGATGGCACAGATAATCAACACATGACATAGATAATAATGATTGGCGCATAGCTCCTGAACGGATGCACGCCCCGCGACGTCCCGGGTATCGTCAGAATGCGACGGACAAGGGCTTTCCAACGGTACTAAGCACGAGGTAAACGGCCCAGTATTCGGCAAGATATAACGTAAATAATGTATTCTGCCAAATCTGTGACAAAGAGGAATTGAGTTGGGTGACATAGAAGTCCAGAACCATTGATTCGCCAGTATCAAAAACAATTGGGAGAGCTACAGATTCAGTAATATATGCATTAGAAGTACCATCAAAAAGACGGAGCTCAATCAGAGAAGGAATTGGAGAAGTCGGAAGAGAATGAGTATGGACAAAAGTTGAATCAATAAAACAGTGTGTAGAGCTGGAGTCAACAAGGGCATGAAAAGGCAGTGGAGCAAGGTGATCGGAATTTAAAACAAGGGAAGATGTTAAAGAAACATGAAAAGAGTTCGGGTTGGAAAGAGTGGATGCATTGAGATGACAACTCTCTGTTGCACAGACAAGTTCAATGTGATCCCCAGTCTGTGCAGAGTCCTGGAGACCGCACGCTATTTTCCTGAGCCCTTGTCGGGGTTTGAGTTGGTTGCGTCAGCCCTACGGCCACCAACCTTAGCAGCAGCTGCCTATTTCTTCCAACACTCGCTCACCTTGTGTCCTGCGTTCCTGCAGAACAAACAAAGGTTGCTGTCAATCCGTTGTTGACATTTGGCAGTGGTGAGTTTGCCATCCTTCCCAAGCTTGTCGGACAAGTCGGGTTTTGGCGGCAAAGGCTTCAAGTCAGAGGAAGAGGGAGGCTTTGAGGGAGTGTTCAGCTTGCCATTCTTAGAGTTGTTGCTGTTACCCTTGGTCTTCTGGATACTGTTGTAGGAAGGCGGTGTCGATGTTTTTGTAGGAGGGTTGCTAGTGGTAGTGGCATTGCCATTTCCACATTGTTGGTGATTAGCGACAGCCAATTTGGTTGCCTGTTGGGACCACTGTTGCTCGTGTTGACATTTCCAGTAACATTTGTTGAACTCGATGGCAGCTTTTTGCATTTTGGGCAAGTTTTTAGGCTTACCGTCATGCATGCAGGAAATGTTGTCTTGGAGTTGGTCGGGAAGACCCTTGTAATAGCGATAAGTGAGGGCCTCAGGGCCCCAGCAGAGCTGGGCAGCATAGCAGAGAAACTGGATGTTATACGTAGCAATTGTGTCCAAAGACTTCATTCTGAGGCCGTCAATGTTCTCGGCCGCTTCACCAGTAGGATCAGCAGCGCCAAACAGATTTTGGAGTTCCTGCACAAACTCGGGCCAGTCAGTCGACCACAACTGATAAACTCCATCGTTTTCTTCCAGATCAATTGCTGTCTCGAACCAACCAAGTGCAACATCAGTTAAATAAGTGAGGGCAAAATTGACCTTGTCAGAGTCAGTGCTGTACTCCTGAGGGTTTGCTCAAAAATAGAGTTGGCATTGGAGGAGGAATTGGGGGAGTTTGTCAGGGTCGGTGCCACTGAAGGTGTCGGGAACTTTGGCTTTAGTAGAGGCACACTTCTTTTTGGGAGCAACTGAGGGGGAGCAAGGTTTCTGATTGAGAGTGTTGGCCAGTTGGCTTAGTGCTGTGGCCAGGATGTCTTGGACATTGCGAGGGGCTGGAGGGTCATCTGGTGGAGGGCCATCTTCATTGTCAGAACTACTGCCGGAAGAATCTCCACTGTTTCCAGGATCACCAGGGTCGTCTGGTTCACCGGGAGGATCGGGATCCTCACCACCAGCTCCTTGTTCATTGTCAAAAGGTTCCTACTCGTTGGGGGCATCATGATAGGGAGTGTTGTTGTGGTGACGGCCAGGGATGTTGGGGCTAATGGAGCATTAATGCCAGGGAGGTGGTGTAGAAGGTGCAGCAGATAGTCAGGGAATGCGTGTGGTAGCATTAAGTCATGCAGAGCGTCGAGACGTGCCAAGGACATGCAGTCTGGTAAGGGGTACAATACAGGTGTAGAATGGCAGAGGAAGATAACAGCAGAGAGAGTCAGTCTGAATATACTGTTAAGTACAAGAACAGACTAAGTCAGACCATCGGCTGATTGGGTTGGTCAAATGTCAGCGGAGTTAGACCTTGGCTTCAGCTTATGTGCTGCACTGTCCCTGCTGTTGTGGTCTGGATTTTGGACAGGCAAAGAAGGAGTGTGCCAGAGCAACTTAAGATGGGACAGAGTTACAAGGGGAGACTAAGTTGATATTCAGACTGAGGTACAAGGTAGAGGACAGAGGGTTTATATACTTGAAGGAATTGGAGAAACGGAGAAACAAAAGATAAGAGGGACGAATGGGAGAAACAGACAAGGTGGATACTAGGGCATGCAACAAGGAGCAAGGTCTAGGGGTCAGGAACATGTACATGATAGAAGGACAAGTATCCAACAGAAAATAGGAGAATGAAAGAAATATGAAATAGGACAGAGAAACTACAGACAGAGTGAGACACAACAGAAATGAGACAGGTTGGCTGACAGTCAGAGATTTGCCCCACAATGCATTGGTCACCAAGCAACCGTGGGTTAGCAGCCAGTTACCACAAGGCAACTGGTACCATGAAGGAACCAATGTTGGTTGAATGTTGGAGAATGAAAACAAGAAGTCAGTGGGTATGGGTGTCAGGGCAGTGTCAGGTCGGGGCAGCATTGGTCAGATTGAGTTGTGACACATCTTTACTTCCTGGCAGTGTAAACACTTTGATGCTTGGAATACAAAACAACAAGCCAGATTCTACAATCTTTCTGACAAAGAGAAAGCAAAACTCTGGAAAGACCTTGAAACTTGGGAATCAAGACAACCACAGCACTTCCTATCCTTATCAGTATCTCTCAAAGCTAATCCAATCTTACACCTCTCTATACCAGTACCCTCAAGACCTCCTACACAAAATCAAAGCAATTTGCCAAACCCCTCATTATCAACCACTAGTCCTAAACTACCACACCAAACCTTTTAGCCTCAGCAGCCAGTCCCAACTCCAATAGCACCAGGAACAGATCCAAATGTTCCAAAGCCCCATAGCTTCTATGGAAACCTATATGACTATCCAAGATGGAAGCAAGATCTCCAGATATATTTTGTCTCCCAACCTACAGACCTTCCAGATGCAAAAGCCAGAATCATGTTTGCCTTACTTAACATGCCAGGACCAGCAACAGAATGAAAAGAGTCCTATGTCACAGACTATACCACTAACAATGTCTTTAACCCAATGCAGACATTGGACCAGTTCTTTTATTCCCTCAATGATTTGTTCAAACAATCTTCCACAGGCCTTGTTACCATTGACAGATTTACAAATCTCAAACAAAAGTATCAACCCATTGAAGAATATATCAACACTTTCAAAAACCTCTGTACTGCAGCAGGTATATCCCATGAAGAGACAAAGATTACATTCTTTATTTGAGGATTGGACCCACATTATTGTAAGAGAGTCATTGACCAGAACCCACAAACATCCTCAATTAATAATTTCTACAACTCCACTTACAGAGTTGGAGGATTGGAACATTTTAAATTGTATGCTGAGCAGCCAAGACATTGCTCAAAGCACAAATCATCCTATTTGCACCACAGCTCAAAATATAGTTCTTCACACCAGAACTATAGCACAAAACCTTACCAATTGAGTTCAAAGACTAGTAACCCCTCAGGATATGGTCTCATAGATGTTGACAACATCATCACAAGAGAACTTAATTATGTTAACAGAGCAGATGCAGAATTTGACAAAAAATCAGAAAGTGATGCTTTGTTGATTTTATCCAACAATAATTCCAAAAAAATCAACAAGCTTGTTGAACACTGAGTTAATGAAGAACTCAATGCTATCCTTACCCTGGAACAGCAATGACAAAGAAAACTTGGATTATGCTTCAATTGTGCAGGAAAGTACATGGTCAGAAACTATCTCAAAATGAAGCAAAAGAACCATTTCAACAAGATGAAGAAGAAGTCTTTTAAGAAACAACAAATCAACAATATTGAAGAATCTAATGACAAAGAAGAACCCAAAGAAAACCAGTCCTTTCAAGACCTCAAAAAGAAATAAGTATTGCACATTTATGTGATCCCATGATCTCAGCTCCCTGTACAAACAAAATCATATTCATTTTGTGCAAGAATTATATGAGTAGATAGCTATGTGAGTATATAAAACATATAATGTAATGATTTCTTGTAAAATTAATAAATGGAAATGAGGTGCCAGGTGCAAACAGAAAGGTGATGTGCATTTCTTTTGAGCACAGCATATATAATGATAAAATAAGTAGCTCATGAACAAAAAATGAATGAACTTACCAGAAATTGAGTCAATACCAAGTGTTTCTACCCTTGGCATCAATGACAGCTTGCACCCAATGTGGCATGCTCTCAAAAAGGTGGTCCAATGAGTCCTGGAAGATATTCTTCTACTTCTCCTGCAAAATCTTCCACAGCTCCTCCTGATTTCAAGGTAAGACCTTACAAGACAATCCAATTGATCCCATACATGTTCAATGATGTTGAGATCAGGACTGGATGGTGGCCAGTCCAATTTAAGAACATGTTTTTTGGTGAAAAATGCAGTGGCAACCTTGCTACAGTGCTTGGGATCATTGTCTTGCTGAAAAATCAGGGTTCCAAGATAGGACTCCTGTAAGATTTCAACATAATCAAGCCCACACATGATGTCCTCAACTCTATGAATCCTTCCCACCCCTGATGCTGTGATGCATTCCCATACCATCACATTTCCTGCACCATGTTTGATGTTTTTCTTTGTAAATTGAGGATCTAAGGCCTGCCCAGGCTTCATCCAGGCATATTGATGGCTATCAGATTTAATCAGAAGGAATTTTGACTCATCTGAGAAAATGACCTTCTTCCAATCATCAACAGTCTACCCCTTGTGCCAAAGTGCCCATGCAAGTCTTTTCTTCTGATTGGCTGGAGATATATAGGGCCTGGATCTCCAAACATAACAAATCAGTCCATGCTCCTTTAGGCCATGTACAACAGTCTAACAAGACACATCTGGAAAGGCAGTTTGTGCCAATTCAGTTGCATTGAAGACCTCACCTTGAGCAAGCATACATGCTCCTACTCAAATATTGTGGTCATTTAGCTTTCAAGGGTGTCCTGCCTTGAGTCTGACAAAGTAAGAATCCAAGAATTTATTGAATCTCTCAAGTACATGAGCCACAGTAATGCAATGAATGCTGGTTCCAGCAGCGATATTTTTGTGAGTAAATCCAAGGGAGTAGAGCTCAACAATTTGAGAACCTTTGAGGGTAAGATGTAGACCATAATGTAGAAAAGTGAAATAGACCAAGAGATGGGATATTTCCTTCCCCCTGCTTGATTTATAAACCTCACAGCACAAAGCAGACCATATGCTCAAAAGAAATACACATCTCATGCTGCATTTATACATAATTTATATATTTTTGGCTCCATGTAAACTTATATATCACATATAATATGATTATACACATCCATAGGGACCCAGCATGGCTGCTTTTTTTACCTCAAACATTAATCTACTGATATAACAAAGATGAGATCACAGGATCACATAAACATGCAATATTTTTGGATGCCACTGTAGCTTGTTGAAGAACTGCATTAAGCTCATTGTTATTGTAGACAGGAGGAAGAGGGGTGAGCCTGTAATTGGAGGTGTGTCTAGAAATGACCCTAAGAAGGTTCTGGCCTTCAGGAACTAGTACATGAGTTTCTGGATCCATAACACCAAGGACATTTCCTGATAATAGGAGGCAATGGCACAGAGGGAACATTTTCTGAGATATCAAAAAAGTATCAGACAAGTCATTGAATAGCCAAGGCTGCAACAGGTAATGGTGTCCATATTCTCCTGACTTGATAAGCACAGCAAGAATGTGGGGGAGTTCTTGCTAGTTGTGGAACATGTAGGAATGCTGCCAAGTCATGCAATTATTTATGACCAGATAGAGGCACCATCCATTCTCAATAGCTGCCATCCAGCACATGGAATATGTACTGAGGACTTTACCATCTTTGATAATGTGGCAGTAAAGAGCTGTATGCATAGCTTGTTGAAAAATTGCATTAAGCTTGTTATTATTGTAGATGAGAGGTGTTGAAAGCAAAGCGTACGATGAGCACGCATGGTAGTGTACAATGAGGGAAACTACTTGCCTTGCTAAAGAGTACTTGGTTAGTAAACTTGGAGGTGCTTAGAGTGTTTGCTTTGAGAGTGAGTAAAGGAGCAGAGAGAGTTATCATAATTGGGCTATCTAAGAGTCCTTATATACCATAGAGGAGCCCAGGGTATCTACACTATGCATACTACGCTGACAAGCACATCAACGGATGCAGATGAATGCAATTGGAGAATTGTCAGCTATTCTATTGAACTAATAATAGATAGCATAATGGAAGTGTGCTGGTATCATTCCGCACAGCCTTGTGTGATCAATGCTTTATTGTCAACGTATGACAAGAGCAGATCCGGTCTGAGCACCCGTGACGGCGCTTATGCTGTCACGTGATGTGACATGTGACGAGAGCATGACTAGCGCTAATGCTGCTTTGTCAACAAGAGGGAGAGGGGTAAGCCTGTAGTCAAAGGTGTGCCCAGAAATGACCCTAAGGAGATTTTGGCCTTCAGAAACTAGTATGTGAGTTTCTGGATCCATAATATCCCAGCCATAAGTAGAGGGCCAGTCAGAGTGTGACAGGGACCAGTCAAAGTGTGATAGGGGCTTCCACTGCAGGTGAAGAGCCAGCTAGGGAGATATAAGTCCCAGCTGTAGTAAAGAGCCAGTCAGGGTGTGATGGATAGTCTCACCACAGTATTTGTCTCATCTGTAGTATTGGGTGCACTAAGTACGTTAAGGGTGTCACCAAAATTCCCAAGAGTGGGAGAGCATACCAAAAGGTCTGGACAGGGCTCTGCAGCATTGCAGTTTGAGATGTCCTGGGAATTAGAGGGTGATGTCAGGAGGTAATGAATTTCTGGTCTGGGAGGTTGGTTCAGATAAAAAAAAAAGATACTGAGTCACCATGAGATAACCAGATTTGAAAAATACTCATAATTCCATTCTTTCTATGATATGGTACAAGCACCTCTAAAATTGTGCTTGCAAACTGCCCAATTACAGTGGGTGCCCCTCACCAGTTGCCAGCTTAGGGTTAGCTCCTGTGATCAGCTAGTTTCATAACCCAATCAACCAATCTATAATTGGGTACCCCAATCAGCCATTTCTACCATCAACCCAGCTCACTAGTAATATCAGATGTGCCAGCTAACTGGCACATATGACACAAAATATTGACTGCTGATACTGGACATCCATTCCCTATTGGCTATCCAGTATACATATTATTGACATCTCATATATATACTGTTGTGAGCTATATTCCTTTTAAGTAAAGGAATAATAACTAGGAATATATAGTGAAGTATTACTCATTATCCTGTCAGTATACCTTGGCATTGTAGCAACTTAACATATCTGTAATGACATGCCAATGCCCTTCACTATAACCCCCATCAATCCTTTGCAGCAATTGATCAGAGCAGCATGCAGGTCATGCTTCTATCTCTACATATAGATATCTAAATATAGAACTTCTATTACTCACCAATGTTGTAATAGATTTCTTCTGGGTTATACATTGAATACAGCAGTATTGAATCAAAGTAAAAATAGAATTGATAAGATGTAAGTTCTTTAGGAAGTTGATAATCTGTAATGGATGTTTAGCTTGTTAGGCTTAGTTTGATGGTTGTGGTTGTAGTTCAAGAGTTGTTAAATTGGATAAGGATTGAAGGCCTTTGTAGGGCCTCTTATATATATATATATATATATTTAATAAGGTATTTACACTTGTATATGACTGGCTCTCTATGGTAGGTATCTACTCTAGATTATAGAGTTATGAGTGGATTCATGTCTGTATGAGTCATAATGAATTGAAGTGAGTCATAAAGAATCATAGTGAGTAATTTATAGTCATGATGAGTCATCTATATTAATACTGAGTCACTTCAAGTCATACTAAGTCATTTATAGTCATTTATGACTCAATGAGTGTATGAGCAAATGAGCATTACTCATGTTGTGTAAAGTATGTATAACTTTGTATTGAATAGTTTCAGAGTGCTAATTATAGAGTGTCTAAATAGAGCACCTAAATATATCTTTAATATGATCATGTGATCTCTAGGGTAACTGTATCACAAGGATATTAGTGACTATTTGGTTCTTATATTATAATATATAATAATGATTAATATGATATAATAATATATATTTATTCTTTCAACATACATAAAAATGTAAAAGTATATATCATACAATATATGCATATCCATACTCCTTCTCATACATCACTGGTTGCCAGCATATTTTTTAACTTGTACTGGTACTGTCAGCTGTGCTTTGTGTTATAGACCCAGAGACTCACATCTTAGTTCCTGAGGGACAGAACCTTCTCAGAGTCATCTCTGGGCATACCTCTGACTATAGGCTCACACCTCTCCCCCCTATCTATGATTGTGACAAGCTTAATGCAGTTCTACAACAAGCTATGCATGCAGCTCCTTACCACCACATAATCGGAGATGGTGAAGTCCTTAGCATGTACCCAATGTGCTGGATGGCAGCCATTGAGAATGGATGGTGCCCCTATCCGGGTCACAGATAATTGCACAACCTGGCAACATCCATACATGTTCCACAACAAGCAGGAACTTCCTAGAGTTCTTGCTGCGCTCATTGAGTCAGGAGAATATGGGCACCATTACCCGTCACAGCCTTGGCTGTTTGACGACTTGTCTGATGCTTCTTCTGACTCCTCAGAAGATGTCCCACTCCGTGCTATTGCCTCCTATTACCAGGAGATGTCCTCAGAGATTGTTCCCTACAATCTCTCATCCTCATCCTTGTCCTCCTTGGCATCCTTGTTTTCATCCGCAGTGCCTATGCCTCAGGAGTCCTCCACAGGCTTCCCCACCTCATCCAAATGTTCTACTATCTCAGGTAATGATGACTCAGAGTAAATAGAACGTTATAGTAGATTATGGACTACGATTTAGATACAGACTGACTCATTGGATGCTCTGTAGTGTACTAGTAGTTTCTCTTCCTCAATTGGTGATTTGGACAGACACTTATGACTTGTATATACAGTAGTACACAGATGGCCTCTGGACTTGCATAAATAGGCGTAGATTACAGGATCAAAAACTCCAAGTTTTTGATTCTTAACTGTTACCCATCTAATTCAAGATTGGTCAATCTTAACTTCTAATCCTCTGAAGTTAAGGACTCATAACTGCAACAATTCAACGTTATCAGTTGCTTACTATACTTTGGTATCGTAACTTCGCCAATTCACCTATTAGCAGGCTGGTTAAGGATCTTGGTCCTTAATTAGCTAGGCGCCTCCTAACTTAGGTCTAGGAGCCCGCTGAACCATAACATTAGAATCAAAAACTTTCCTTGGCGACTTCATGGTCCATTGTACGCATAGGAGACATGCACGATATATCTCTGGTGGCCAGTCTACCATAACACTGGGCAGGAACCTCAGCTGTCATTGCTTTGTGCTGAACAGTTTAAACTGGGTAGTACCACTATAGGAAACTACAGAACTCCTATAGGTCGACGTCAGTAAAGGTCGTCAGTAACCTTCTAGCCCCTTGGATGCTATATCCAAAAGAGGAGAATGCCAGTCATTGCCATAGAGTCGCTGAACTGTTTGCCTGTATCCTGGTCTGTCCACTTTCAGACACTAAACTAGAAAAGGTTCTTCTGTCCCCTTTCAGAAGCAAAACTAGAAAACCAGAAGTCTGTCCCCTTTCAGACTGGAAACTAGAAAAGGAATCCCATCTTTTCCTTGAACTCAAAAACACCAACACTCGTTCAAAACCAGAACCACCACCTTCATTTGGGATATCCTCTTTCACCCATCCACACTCCTTTGCCCTATCCAGCAAGACCTAAAACAATTCAAAAATCGGAAAAACTAACACACTAACAACATTCATTTCCCACCGCCACAACCACGTCTTCTCAAGAAGAATCACACCAAGTTGAAGCCTCAGCTTCCTCAATATCCAACAAACCTCCCTCCCACCGATCCAGAAAATCCAAACAACAAGAGACATCTCTCACTGACCACTCCCTCCGAACCCCTTCCAGAACTCCAGCTGACTTTGGTATCTCACCACCACCTGCAATCCAGCATACTGAGTCTAACAAGGAGCCAAGTCCAAAAAGAGCTTCCTCCAGCGCCACAGCCAAGTTCACTAGACAAGCTTCTCAGTCAGAGTCAGATCAGCAATCTAGCTCATCAACTTTGAGACAGGAATCCACCGCATTCACCTGGAACCCAGAGAGAGTCATTCTTACTCCCTGGCAGCGAAAACACTTCGACACTTGGAGTCCAGAACAACAAGCTGGATTCTACGATCTTCCAGACAAAGAAAGAGTCAAACTCTGGAAAGACCTTGAAGCTTGGGAAACAAGACAACTGCAGCACCCCCTACCTCTATCAGTATCTCCCAGAGCCGATCAGATCTCACTCCCCTTCACGCCAGTACCCTTGAGACCTCCTACAAGAAATCAGAGCAATTCGCCAAACCCCTCATCACCAAGCACTAGTCCAAGACTACAACACCAAACCTTCCAGCCTCAGCAGCCAGTCCCAACTCCAATGGCACCAGGAGCAGATCTGAAAGTCCCAAAGCCTGATAGCTTCTATGGAAATCCATATGACTATCCAAGATAGAAGCAAGATCTCCAGATCTATTTTGTCTCCCAACCTACAAACCTTCCGGATGCAAAAGCCAGAATCATGTTTGCCTTACTCAACATGGCAGGACCAGCAGCAGAATGGAAAGAGTCCTATGTCACAGACTATACCACCAACAATGTGTTTAACCTGACACAGACATTGGACCAGTTCTTCCATTCCCTCAATGATTTGTTCAAACAAGCCTCCACAGGCCTTGTTACTATCGACAGGCTTACAAACCTCAAACAAAATTATTGACCCATTGAAAAATACATCAACACCTTCAAGAACCTCTGCACTGCAGCAGGTATATCCCATGAAGAGACAAAAATCGCATTCTTTATCCAAGGATTGGACCCATGTTATCGTAAAGGAGTCATTGACCAGAATCCACAAACATCCTCAATCAATAATTTCTACAACTCCGCTCACAGAGTTGGAGGATTGGAACATTTTAAATTGTATGCTGAGCAGCCAAGACATCGCTCAAAACACAAGTCATCCCATTCACGCCACAGCTTAAAATATAGTTCTTCATACCAGAACTATAGCACAAAACCTTACCAATCAAGTTCAAAGACTAGTAACCCCACAGGATATGGTCCCATGGATGTTGACAACATCATCACAAGAGAACTTAATTATGTTAACCGAGCAGACGCAGAATCTGACAAAGAAACAGAAAGTGATGCTTCGTTGATATCATCCGACAATGATTCCAAAGAAATCAACAAACTTGTTGAACACCGAGTTAACAAAGAACTCAATGCTATCCTTACCCCAGAGCAGCAACAACACAGAAAACTTGGGTTATGCTTCAATTGTGCAGGAAAGCACATGGTCAGAAATTGCCCCAAAGTAAAGCAAAAGAACTGTTTCAACAAGACAAAGAAGAAGTCTTTCAAGAAATGACAAATCAACAATGTAGAAGAATCAGATGACAAAGAAGAACTTCAAGACAACCAGTTCTTTTGAGACTCCAGAAAGAAATAAGTATTGGACAATTTCACCTTCTAACAATCTTACTTTAGGAACTGAATCAATTAATACCATTCAAGCTGTTACAAAGAACAAGATTATTTATCTTCCCTCAACAGTATACCTCCCTAATGGACAAGAAACCAAAATTCTTGCTATTCTTGATCCAGGAGCAGGCAGAAATTTCATTGATCCAGAACTTTCAAAAATGTGGAATCTTCCAAAGAAACCTCTAGAAAAACCAATCAAGATTCTCAACGCCGATGGATCTAGCAACAGTTGTGGAATAGCATCTGAAGAATGCACCCTCAATCTCATGATTGATGGACACAAAATGACTATTCACCCCAAGATTATCAGCCTTGGACAACAGTGCATGATTTTAGAAATGCCCTGGTTATCTGAGTATAATCCAGACATTGATTGGTCTACAAGAACACTTTCATGGAGAAATCCTATGAAGGAGAATTCTAGACTTCAAGCGATCATTTGTTCTATGGAAATTCAAGACGATTCTACCAAAATTCTGAATCTCAAACCGCTCAACTTTGAAGAAATCAACTTCAAAGCCAACGCATTGCAAGCCATAGCACAGCAGTATGGAAAAAAGAAGAAATCTGATCTGCAGAAAGTCGTACCCCAAGAATTCCACGACTTCCTCAATGTCTTCTCCGAAGAGAAAGCATCTCATTTTCCACCCGCATGCCCTTGAGATCACAAGATTGAGCTGAACACCAAGTTCAAGCCCAAATCCCATAAACTGTACCCTTTATTGCCAAAAGAGACAGAAGAACTTGATAAATTCTTAGACAAAAATCTGTCTAAAGGATATATTCAACCTTCTGAATCACCCATGGCATCCCCTTTCTTCTTTGTAGGCAAGAAAGATGGAAAACTCTGACCATGCCAGGATTATCGATATCTCAACTCCTATACCATCAAGGATGCATATCCTATCCCCTTTATTCCAACCTTACTTGACAAAGTAAAAGGTTCAAAATGGTTTACCAAGATGAATGTCCACGCAGGATATAATAACATTAGAATTTGCAAAGAAGACCGCTGGAAAGCAGCTTTTAAGACACCACATGGTCTCTTTGAACCTACTGTTATGTTCTTTGGAATGTGCAATTCACCTGCAATGTTCCAGAGCATGATGGACTACATCTTTGCAGATCTCATCAAGAAAGAAGGAGTTCTTGTATATATGGACGATATCTTTATCCATGCCCCAACTCAGCAACAGCTTCGCACACTCACTTGTCAAGTACTCAAGATACTTTGAGAACACAATCTCTATCTCAAGCCAGAGAAGTGTGAATTTGAGAAACAATGCATTGAGTACCTCAGAGCAGTTGTTACTCCAAATTCTATTGAAATGGACGTAGCAAAGCTGCAAGGCATCAAGGATTGGCCTACACCCAAAACCACTCAAGACGTCCGCAAATTCATTGGATTTTGCAACTTCTATCGAAGGTTCATTCAAAATTACTCTCGACACACCACACCTCTCAACAAATTGATGTCCCCAAACATCAAGTTTGAATGGACTCAAGAACATCAAGACGCCTTCAATTCACTTAAGAGCAAATTTGAAGAACGACCCATCCTCATTGCCCCTGACCCAGACAAACCATTCAAAATCAAAACCAACGCATCAGCTTATGCTTCAGAAGCAGTCTTATGGCAGAAAAATGAAAACGGCATTTGTCAACCTGTTGCCTTTCATTCTCAAGCATTTAACCAGACTGAACGGAACTATCACTGTTCTGAACAAGAATGGTTAGCCATAATTTGCGCACTTCAAGAATGGAGACATTATCTTGAAGGAACAAAGCATGAATTCATTGTCTGGAGCGATCACAAGAATCTGTCACGATTCAAGGAGCTTCAAAGTCTTAATCGACATCAAGCTCAATGGGCCTCCTATATGGAACGCTTCAAACCTATGCTCAAGATCAAACATATTCCTGGTCAGAAGAATGGACCAGCCAATGCCTTATCATGACGGCCAGACCATCATCCCCCTGACAAAGATAATAGAGATGTTGTTGTCTTCTCAGAAGACCTAATCGCTATTATTACTGAAGATCTTGTCAATATCATTCATGAAAATCAAGAACTTATCGATCCTGAAGACGATAATACCCCTGATCAAGACCTTCCTCATCATTCCGGAAAAATCCTCATTCCCAATGACAAAGAACTTCATAGGAAACTCCTCTACAAAGTTCATGATCACCAAACCACAGGCCATCCCAGAATAGCCAAAACACTTCATAAACTCAAGGAAGGAGCATTGCTATTGGCCCGGAATGAAGAATTACATCCAGGAATATGTCAAGGGTTGTCCTACATGTCAACATCACAAGATCATTAGACATCCAGAAAAGGCACCTTTCTTACCTATTCCAGCACCTTCTTCTACTCGACCCTTTGCACAGATCTTGATGGATCTCATCACGGATCTTCCACCCTCTGGAGGATTTGATTCTATTTTAGCCATAGTGGACCATGGCTTAACGAAAGGAATAATTTTAGCATCTACTCAAAAAGTGTCTGACTCAAAAGCTATTGCGCAGCTTTTGGTAGATTGACTATTTTCGAAGTATGGACTCCCTGACAAGGTAATCTCTGACAGAGACCCTTGCTTTGCCTCCAAAGCCATGAGAGCCCTATACAAGCTACTCAACATTGAAGCCTCCTATTCCACTGCCTATCATCCCCAAACTGATGGTACCACAGAATGCTTCAATCAAGAGATAGAAACCTACCTTGCTATCTTCACCACCAATAATCCGAACAAATGGAACAAGTACCTCTCAACTTACAAGTTTGTACACAATAATCGTCCCCATGCAGGAAGAGAAGAAACCCCCTTCCAGCTGATCTATGGATCCTCACTGAAAGCACTACCCTCTTTGGTTGAACCCACAGATACTCCCGCAGCAGAAGACCACATTGAACGACTCCTATCTGCTAGAAGAAGAGCTATATTTGCCCATAACCGCAGCTGTGAAATCATGGCTAGGCAATCTGCCAAGTATAGCCTTCTCCTCTTCAACGAAGGAAATAAAGTATGGTTGGACAATAGGAACCTTCCATTACTTTCCAAATCACGCAAACTTGCCCCTAAACAAGAAGGTCCTTTCAAGATTCTCAAGAAGATTTTCCCAGTGAATTTCAAACTTGAACTTCCACAGCAATGGAAAATTCACAATGTCTTCCATGCTTCACTCCTCATCCCTGTTTGAGAGAATCAACTATATGGAGAACACTTTGAGAATCCACCTCCAGACCTCAAGAATGATAAAGAACATTACAAAGTAGAGGTGATCATCAATCATTGAAGACAACACAATGTGTTACAATACCTGATCAAGTGGAAAGGTTACCCAACCTTGGAAAACACTTGGGAACCTGAAGAAAACTTAGATGGAGCGCAGCAGATCCTTACAAAGTATAAGAAGGGAAACAAACTCCAATGATCTGCCATGACTTATCTTCCCATCCAAACCAAAACTCCATCAACGTCTCCTGCTTCCTCTTCATCCTCTACTCAAACCCCTGTTATCATAATGCCACACTCCATCTTCAACATCCCAGTTGATGCTAATCAAACCTCTAGAACCGCAACCTTTGCCAAACTTGTCAACAACCACCCTCCTCTTGCCATCACCTCAACCGTTGCCAGTCAGGATTCAGCCTCCCTCACCTCAGCCTTTCCATTCTGCCCCTTACCATCCTACACTCTTCGCCGAGGCAATTCTGAATACATCTTGTTCATCAATGACTTACCAGTTGAACTACCTCCCATTCCTAGTGAACAACTCAATCTCGAGTATTCCTTCCTTGAACTACGACAACAACTTGATTTCATGGGACTTATACTGGAGGAGTCCAATCTACCAAGGGATCAGAACGCTCTATCCACAATTGACATCTACAGGTTCTCACTTGCTTCTTTTGTGTATCATGCACGAATGCTCCTCAGATTTGAAGAGCAACTTTGACAGTCTCACTCTGCCTATCTTGGCTGCAGCTTACCCAACCCTCTGAGAACGTTTGCTTGCAACTTGGGGAGACTATCAATTTCTCAGCAATGAGGTTGGCTTACGAAGCATCCCATCGAGCTGATCTTGCCCTGTACAGAGTCATGACGTTCCCAGACATCCTGGGACAGGAGAACCTCACTCTTCAACAACTATACAACCTCCTCACCCCATACATTCAGTACCACGCACTCCTGCAGTCCCACCTGGCCTTCCTCACCCACAACGAGACAAACAACCTGATCAGAGCACTAGCATTCAGGTATATGCCATGCCTAGGTATCAGCCACCTCACATTGCCCAAACAAATGCAATCTATGGTACAACTAGCAGCAGACAATCTTATGGAGAGCAGCAGAATCTACCCCCTGACGGAAATGAATACAGGAATGCACAACAAAGCTTTCCTTATCGAACTCCCATCCCATTTAGCCCCTCCTTACCACCTAATCGCTACAGCTGCCCTCTCTGTCCTAGAATAGATCCCAGAATGTGAGGCTATCCTCATGGACAAAGGCATCATGACGAGGAATGACCACCCCTCCAGGTTCATTTCTCAGACGACATAAATGACGCCGCCCAGGCAGACTTCCAACAGAGGATCAACAACTTCTTCCAAGCAGAGCCCCTCCGACAAGGAACTACCAGAATTACTACTGGGTTACCCATCCGAAACTATGGACAAACAACAACTTCGAGAAGTGGTCACAGACCTCCAGGATCTTCACATCCACCCCAAAGAACCCCCTCGCCACTCCACACCATTGACAAGGATCTCTACTACTTTTCTGACGTTGGAAGCGGAAGATCTGACTAGGTTCATTCCCAGACATTACCAGACCATTCCCATCGACGCCCACTACATCCTCGGCTTTGACCCTGACATGGGATCTGATGAAAGTAGTGATTCAGAGATCGCTTCTAACAAAGGAAATAATGTTATGGACCCAGGGACTCACGTCCTAGTTCCTGAGGGACAGAACCTTCTCAGAGTCATCTCTGGACATACCTCCGACTATAGGCTCACACTTCTCCCTCCTATCTACGATTGCGACGAGCTTAATACAGTGCTACAACAAGCTATGCATGCAGCTCCTTACCGCCACATAATCGGAGATGGTGAAGTCCTTAGCATATATCCAATGTGCTGGATGGCAGCCATTGAGAATGGATGGTGCCCCTATCCGGTCATGGATAATTGTACAACCTGGCAACATCCATACATGTTCTATGACAAGCAAGAACTTCCTCAAGTTCTTGCTGCACTCATTGAGTCAGGAGAATACAGGCATCACTACCCGTCGCAGCCTTGGCTGTTCAACAACTTGTCCAATGCTTCTTCTGACTCCTCAGAAAATGTCCCACTCCGTGCTATTGCTTCCTATTACCAGGAGATGTCCTTGGAGATTGTTCCCTACAATCTCTCATCCTCATCCTCGTCCTCCTTGGCCTCCTCGTCCTCATCTGCAGCACCTATGCCTCAGGAGTCCTCCATGGGCTTCCCCACCTCATCCAAATGTTCTACTATCTCAGGTAATGATGACTCAGAGTAAATAGAATGTTATAGTAGATTATGGACTACGATTTAGATACAGACTGACTCATTGGATGCTCTGTAGTGTACTAGTAGTTTTTCTTCCTTGATCAATGACTCAGACAGACACTTATGACTTGTATATACAGTAGTACACAGATGGCCTCTGGACTTGCATAAATAGGCATAGATTACAGGATCAAAAACTACAAGTTTTTGATTCTTTTCTGTTGTAACTTAACTGTTACCTGTCTAATCCAAGATTGGTTGATCTTAACTTCTAATCCTCTGAAGTTAAGGACTCATAGCTGTGACAATTCAATGCAACCAGTTGCTAACTATACTTTGGTATTGTTACTTCGCCAATTCACCTATTAGCAGGCTGGTTAAGGATTCCAATCCTTAATTAGCTAGGCACCTCCTAACTTAGGTCTAGGAGCCCGCTGAACCATAACACCTGAAGCTGATGAAGAGGACATGTCCTACAAGGACAACACTCTCAACAACTATGCTCACTTTATCCACAAGTTGAGCAATTGCTTCAATGTGTTGAGTTGATATCTCCACTCGTCACATAAGAGCTATATCTGTGTAGTCTATATCTGCACTAGATAAGGTTCTACCAGATGAATCTAGAGATAGATCATCTGAGACCCACACTTGATCCATGGTGGAGTACTCATGTATCCGCTCCATTCTCCATGGACCCACCTGTCCAGAGCAATCCACTGGACGATCCTATGCTATATGTAGAACCTTTCCACCTTATGATCCTTAGATACTTCTATGAATACACTCTTTAGAATAGGTATATAAACCCTATGTATTCCCTATGTATTCTACAGTTCAATACATCTCTTCTACCACTCAATTGCTATACATCTCTACTCCCTCAACTCTATTTCCTATACAATCCAGTGAGTGTTAGATCACCTCACCACTGTGCATAGCACCATCATGGTGCTTCCCCATAGTCCTATAGATTAGGACC
This sequence comes from Macrolepiota dolichaula, assembly GCA_003315915.1. Classification (NCBI taxonomy): domain Eukaryota; kingdom Fungi; phylum Basidiomycota; class Agaricomycetes; order Agaricales; family Agaricaceae; genus Macrolepiota; species Macrolepiota dolichaula. The sequence goes on from QFDT01001175.1 coordinate 22,286, forward strand.
CTGTTGCTGCTAGGACATAATTCACAACACAATGTTCTCAAGGTGCTGCTCCTAGGAGCTTCTGCCACCAAACTCAAGAAATTCCAGGAGGCCGTCAAACCATGGGCTGACCTCCTCACTCATTATCCCAACGCAACACTGTCCCCTCCCTCCCCACTGGCTACATGTTAGGATTTCGCCAGAGCTCTTGTCCAGCAGTGCACGTTAATCCCGTACTGGACGTTACGAGGCTAGCTAGATCTCCCAACGGATCCAACGCTTCTGGTCCTCTGCACTAGGACCTTGCTGTGGTCGGATAGGACAGCAGATAAGATATGGCAAGAGCAACAAGTCCACCAGACTTGAAGTCACAGCCGAGACGATGTCAAGTACCTTAGACAACGTCGAGAGAGAAAGGGAGAACACCAGGTGGTTCTTGCCTTGTTAGGGCTCGAAGAACTCAACACTAGGAGCGAGGGTAGAACGCTGTCTAGTAGCAACAACGCTAAGATTCAAATTGAGTTTCTACCTACTTACAAGCTTGCTATTTATCGTGTATTGTACAAGCTATAGAAGAGATGGCAATTCGTCAAAAGGGAGAACGGGAAACGGAAGTCCGTATCTAAACATAGGGTAGGGAATAGTGGAAGTCCGTAACTAAACATAGTACAGAAACAGGAGAATGGAAAGAAGGGGAAGGCGGGAGTCCGTGCTCCAAAGAGTCCAAGATCTCTAAGTTTAGCTGTTCTCCTATACCGGAGTTATTCGTCCGTTTATTCTAAGTTAAGCTCTTCTTCTTCATGAAGCTCCCAGTCTTCCCATTGTGCGTCGACTACCATCATGTCTGTGAGGACGTCAAAAGAATCAAAAATAGTGTTCATAACACTGTTATATTCCCTTGGGGCTATCGTGTACTATAATATCCATCCATTCTTATCAGCGCCCCGCTTGTCATGGACCCGCTATTTCTCTGCCTGCGATCTCTACATTGTTTACTCAGCCACTATGTCATACTTACTCAGCCGCCGTTATAG
>QFDT01001182.1:0-11388 GCA_003315915.1 Macrolepiota dolichaula
ACGTAAACAATGTATTCTGCCAAATCTGTGACAATAGGTATTGAATTAGTGATAATTCGTAAGTAAGAGGGGGGGAAGCAAGTATTGAGTGAGGCTAAGCGCATAGAAAAATGACTATCTGGATTAAGTGAGAGAAAGGTTAATAGGAGGGACAAGGAAGACAGAGAGACAAGCGCATAGAAAAATGACTATCTGGATTAAGTGAGAGAAAGGTTAATAGGAGGGACAAGGAAGACAGAGAGACGACAACAAATATAAGACTACGCAAGGAAATCAATCTCTCCGTCCAGCACGGGCCACCCATTCATGTCTGAGCCTGGCAGGAAGAGCTGGCTCATTCCAGCATCAATAACTAATGAAGATGAAAATGTTGTCAGGAGGTCTCTAGTTTCGTGAAGGGTGTTATGGCGGGTGAGGCTGGAGGGAGCAGTAGTAGGGCCAGCAGGAGTTGGAGTCGTGGTGCGTGGAGCCTCGGAAGCTTCAAGCTTATTAAAAATTGGACTCATCAGAGAGAAATGAGGACGTACGTTTATCACAGGCTATCTTTGCCTTTTTTGGTGGTGGAGATGCTGTGTGCATAACATGGCTAAATTGGAAGAGAAAAACCTGCAGCCGTGAACTCACTGGGACTGTCGGAGCCAGAGGAGATATCGATGACCTCCCTCTTGAGGTCTAGCACAACATCCCACTCAGAGTCATCACTTACCTCCTCAAGAAAGAGGATGTTGTCAGGTATGCTGACACCCTTCCACAAAAAAACAAGAGGCTCTGGAATTTGAATATCAAACGCTACAATCGGTCAATGCTTGTATTATGTAGAAAAAAGCTGCACTTACTGAGCAAAATTTTCTGATATTTGTCATTAATTCGATCCTTCAAAGTATACCTAACAACCTGGGCACCATCTGGGCTATCCATACCACGGAAATGTGGAATGTGAAACTTTCCGCGCCACACATTAACGATACGCCAGGGGCATGCATTCCCACTGACATGTTTTTGGTACCATGCGAACGCCTCCGGAAACAAATTACTAAAAAATTCGGTGAATGCTTCATTTGACCAGTCCTCCCTGATGGTGAGGACCCTGTTTTGATTCGTTATGGCCAATTTGCACTCGACGAGGTTATCAATGTTCACCAAATCGTTCAAGAGACGCCCATTTTTCAGCCAATTGAGGACAGAATTTGGGTTGGTGTAACTACGAATGATGTATTCCTTGTGATGGGAATAGTTATAGGTGTCCTTTGTTGATTTCTGGATGAAACATCATTCATTAATTTGAATATAAATAACATAAGAAACTTCTTACCCAGTCAACGCCGAATGGAAGTAGTATTATTGCACCAACACGATGCTCCAGGTTGCTCGTATGCTGAGGATTTGTGAATATCCCAATACTATATCAAAAAGAAATGGTACTCACTGACTGGGCCCTTGCAGGGATGGAAGCGAAATCACGACCCACAGCTGTCTTGGGCTTGGGCTTGGGCTTGGGCTTTGACAGCCCTGGACGAGCAGTGGGTGCAGAAGCACCTGCTCCCATCCTTGAGGACTTCCCGTAGCGTTTCAGACCGGCATTGGTCTCTTTGCGAGCACGCTCAACATTTGCATTTGTGGCAAGCGAACGTATACTGGAGGCAGCAGTACCAAGCGACGAAATAATCTTCTGAGCGTCCTCATCCGTCACCTCAGGGCTGGGACTAGCCCTTTGTGGCTGGCTGGGGGGCAAGGGGGACGTATGTCTATCATCGTCAAAACTGACCTAAAAACAATCAGCTGAGTTCTATTGTGTGTGAAGAGAAAACTCACCTGTTCTTTTACTTCAGACGGTTCTATGTATCTTGATTTTCCTTTCGAGGCCTTGCGCTTTCGGGGACTTTGTCTTTCTGATCGGCCTGTGTGATGCTTAACAGGAGTTCTGGTCAGGGCACGAGGCATCTCAGTGGGTGAGATTGGCGTAGCAACGTAGATTAAAGAAGGTAGATATTGTAAAGACAGTAGTTTAGAGAGGAGGAGGATATGGCGATACGGCACAAAAGAGATACATTTCTCACTGGTTATATAGGTTCAAGGGGCACGTAAAGCGATGATGCTATCTAAGAGATAAAGGCCTCATACCCAGTCTTTTGCACATGGTAGCCAAACAGAGGGAGCAAGGCTGATACGCTGGAGCTGCTTCCCGACCTGGAAGTCTTCATATGGCAAGTAATTGTCATGTTCATCAGGCTGTGCGAGGTATCCTTCTGGAACAAACTCAGAATTCTGGAATACGTATAGCTGATGTTCGAAGGCAATCATTTCGGCTTTGTTGAACGGACAGTTCTTTTGTGGAACGGGAACAGCATGGGGATAGGCATTGGTCTCAACCTGTTCATTGGCCACATCAAATTCCGTTGTGTCATCCTGGGCACGTTCAATGCCTGTCTGTTTTAAACAGGGCCCCTCAACACTGTAGTATCGCTCAATGAGGTCGACAGGAAGTCCCTCACAGTCATCCCCATAAAATCCATGGTGTAATTGGCCTTCTGCTTCGATTTGCTGATCAGAACACGTCAGTTGTTATCGAGCAAAATGAATTATCAAAGCATACGAGTGGTGACATATTACAGCCTTCACCCGAGATGGGATGATGGTTCCAATTTCCTTGGAAGTTGTCACAGTCATGGTTGATCGAATTGAGGAAAAGGTGGTGGAGGAGCCAGAGATGGCTAGGATCCTTTCAATCAAGAAAATGGACCCTTTTGAGGTGGAGGAAGAACACCTTCCACTGTCGAGCAAACTGAGTCCTGACTTCAACCCAGAGACACTCAATCCGCGTGTTGTGGGTAGATGTTCCCCAAATGAAACTTGCTTGGTTGGGTCCTTGAAGAAGTATTATTGTCATTGATACTTCCTTATTCTCCCCACCTCGATCCCCTCTAACCCTTGAAGGAAGACCGTACTTTCCAACAGCTCCCTCAAACATCTTTAGCACCGTTGCGGATGTGTTATTGGTGCTTGCCTTGATACCAGTGACCTAAGAGCATAACGTGAGCAATTGAACTTGGGATTTCTGGTGACCTTACCAATTGCGTATAGCCATCGACCACACCATGAATGACAATACCCCAGTTTATCAACTTGTGATGTCCATCGATATGCCAGAGAGCATGTGGCCGTGAAACACGATAGGGTTGCCGGTAGATCTTCTTCGTCATATGTTTGCGGAGGGCAATTCTGAGTCCCATGACTCACCTCATTGAACTCACTATACGTCTCCTTTGAATGTGGACATCATTCTTCTGGAGAAACCCAAATACATATCTCTGCCCCATGTTTGGTCGTTGTTCTTTGAGTGCCAAAAGTATGGCGTCCAGATCATTGTTCGACATCAGCTGGAATGGCTTTTGCTTGATCCCATAACGCTTCATCGAACGATGAATTGTCTTACTTGAGACCCCCAAAAGGCAGGAGAGCCTGTTGATAGACATGGACCCCGAGCCAAGGATCATCTTCTGTAAGATTCTTTCATCGATAACCTTCCTAGGGTGACCACACCATCCTGTTCTCTCAATTGTCACTGGTTGAACCCGGTGAACCACCAATCCAACACTATTGAGAAGATTAATTATGTTGTAATAAATTGAAGTCTGAGTACTCACTCGCCATTAAATGCGGCCCCTTGATCCTCTAACGCATGCGACAAATGCAAAAATTGCTCCGCACACTCATGTATCCATTCAATTGACAATTTCTCCCTTGCTCGTGAAGCGAGGAGGGCTTGAAGCAATGGCCGTGCCTTGTTGGCGATGAGGCGTTGATGATGTAAAATTCTGCGACTGTCAACCACAAATTGACTGCACATCACAGAGACACCGTTGACATAGATCCCGTCGAGAGCCTGCAGCGTGGTATAGACTGCTGTCGAGTAATTGACATTGCTGGGCAAATGTGGAAGTTGGGGTTCGAGAGGCATGGTTTATAGTATACGGTGAGAGGAGACTATTTATGTATAGAAGGTGATATGATAAGTGGAAGTATGTTAACACATCCACCTATATTAGAGAATATTGCTAGTGGTACTGGCTAGATGGATCCTGTTCCCCAGGGTTCCGCCCCCAAGAACGAACCACCCCCCTACTCAACACAACCGCCAGCCTTGGGTTGGGTCAGATACCCAGATCCATCATGTTGGGTTGAGGACCACCTACTTGTGTTTCGTGTGCATCAATCAGCAGTGGTAGCTTTGTGTAATCACTGATATACATACCTATTAGGCTGAGGATCAACTCTTTCGTTTCAACAGCGCCCTTCTCAGTCACCAATCCCGTGCATTCTTGAATTTGGTGGACACCTGTCCTCCAGGTGGTACTAAAGGTACAGACGCCGATCCTATCTACATCAAGGGAGTGAGTGCCCGTGCGCTAGCATCCTTCATACGTTGGTTTTTTCAGCAGTAAGGACCATGTCAGTTGGGCGAGCTCTCCATGGTCTAACCGAGCATTAGGGGTGACATGAGTGACCATGGTATTGACAAAGAATTTCTATTCGACGTATTGACAGTATCACGCCTGTGGGGAGTTAAGAGCGGAGAAGTTTTTGTCCAAATGGAGTTGGACAATGCTGAGCTTGCTCCTCTGCCAATCAGGCAACTCGAGCTTGTGAGGCGATTTGGCTTGAGGAAGTTGATTGGTCCAGCCGTGCGATCAGTAATAATGTCCCCAATATTGCAGGTCAAGTCCAATGATATCGAACGGATTTCAATGCAGGGATTTGTCATTATCGCAAAAGCCCACGACACAATGGTCAACAAACGGATCTATTGAGCGTTCAATCCACCTCCTATTACCGCAATCCAACCATGCAGTTGTCATATCTTTTGTGTAATGGGCTGGGTGAAGGGTTGGTGGGAAGAAGTGGCCAAGCAGCTGCTTGACCTCTCCAAGCCTGTGCCGTTGGGAGAGGAGATGCATCTTGTACAGTCTGTGCTATTCTTGGGTGTCACTCCTGACTGCAAGAATGCCCTCATTCAGCTGATGTTGTCGCAGAATTACTTCGGTAGGGCTGAGAGGATCTTGATGGCGGCAGAGGATGCTATTCGGAAGACGTACGGATTGGACTAGCTACGATAAGATAATGATGCGAGTACATGAGAGGAATGGACATATTATATCAATTCCTGGAGCCTTTGAAGGTGAAACTCCACATTGACAGGCGTACATATTGAAGGCAAGTGAATGTTGTGAGGGCCTCTGGGTTAGATTGGCGTGGGAGGAGAGGAAAAGTTCCGGATCTATCCAGGAACTACATGTAGATAAACATCCTGGGACTTCCCAAGGATGGAGGGAGACAGTTTGCAAACATCGAGGGGCACTTGAAAAATTTGATGTCATGGGTGATGGAAGAGAGTTGTTGGGCCAAACAAATGGCCATCAGTGTATGTAATCAAACATCACAGCACTCAGCGCCAAACACGACTGATGTATTGATCCCATCAATAATATATTCTCTTCCTGACCCCTCGCTGACCCCTCGTCCACCTCACTCAAATTCTCTTGGGTAGTCCCAGAGAATACAATATTCTGAGGTTTAGGGAAGTCCCTGAACCTTTCTTTTCTATTATCTCGAACTACAAACACCATGGGAGGCCGATGCTGGATCATCAACAGGGAAACATACTACTCGCCCAACAGCAAACAGGAGCCTATGATACCACCAGCGGACGATGGACCAGTGACATTTACACCAAATGTTTCGAGAGCGGTGGACGTTGAGAAACCACGGTGGTGGAAGAAGGAGACAGAGTGGATGGGCTGTTATGAACATTATTTTTGATTCCTTCGACGTCCTTACAGACATGATGGTAGTCGACGCACAATGGGAAGACTGGGAGTTTCACATCGAAGAAGAACTTAACTTGGAGTAAACGGACGAACAATACCAGTGTAGGAGAACAGCTAAATTTAGAGATTTTGGACTCTTTGGAGCACGGACTCCCGCTTTCCCTTTTACTTCTATTCTTCCGTTTCTGTACTATGTTTAGCTACGGACCTCCACCATTCCTCCATCCTATGTTTAGATACGGACTTCCGTTTCATCCCTCCTTACGAACTACCACCTCTTCGATAGCTTGTACAATACATGATAAATAGCAAGCTTGTAAGTAGGTAGCTTCCCAATTCAAATCTTAGCGTTGTTGCTACTAGACAGCATTTCTCTCTCGCTACTAGTGTTGAGTTCTTCGAGCCTTAACAAGGCAAGAACCATCTGGTGTTCTCCCTTCATCTCTAGATGTTGTCTAAGGTACTTGACATCGTCTCGGCTGTGACTTCAAGTCAAGTAGACTTGTCGCTCTTGCCATTTCTGCTGTCTTATCCAACCACAGCAAGGTCCTACGAAGAGGACCAGAAGTGTTGGATCCGTTGGGAGATCTAGCTAGCCTCGTAACGTCCAGTACGGGATTAACGTGCACTGCTGGACAAGAGCTCTGGCGAAATCCTAACATGGGCTTTGTCCCAACCCGACCCGTTCCTTATAGCGGCGTCTGGTTTGAGGCACTCGCAAACTTACCCAGGTGGATCTATCAGGTGAAAGATGGTTATGTACTTCCTGGAACGATATCTGCCCAATGGTTAGGGATTGATAGACTATTATGGGAGATTGTAGGTGTTCTCGGTAAAAGAAATGAATTAGAGTATATACGTCCGTTCTTTCCCTATCGTTGGAACTATTCAGGAATTCACCCGACGCAATCAATAGCCATGGACCACATAGAGGCTGGGCGGGATTGGTTTGCTATCTGGATTGGGCTGTTGTTTTGGATGACGAGGAAGATACTGGAGGACAAAGATTTTATTGAAGGATCAGCACCTCCGAATTGGTTCAAGCAAGTTGTACAGTTGAATAATGATCAGGCTGTCCTTGATAGTGTCCGGACTACTCCACTTCTCCAGCGATTCTGGAATATCAAACGTGTAGGCCTCTGGTTGCACCATCCAAACGATGCGCAGCTCCAGCCCCCTGCCCAGTGGTTTGTTGACCAGGGCGTGCCCATATGGTACCGCTGGGGCAACAGGGAGATAGCCAGCAGTCGACGTGGTGACTTTACACTAATTGGGCCGACGAATGAAGAATCTCAAGCCACTGCTACCTGGACTGGCCCACCAAACACCAAGAAAACATTCACCCCCTACATCGATTCAGATACCTTCTTCCCAAGCCCGGCCAGTCCGATAACAGACTGGATAGCGCCTCTGAGTCCAGCCACTGCTCCAGGATCTTCACCTGATACACCATGGCTGAGCCCACCCGATCCTCCCCAAGCCACACCAGACAAGCAAAAGCAGGTCATTATCTTCAGGCTACCATCTAAATCAGGGCGTTCTATCTGGGAGCCCTTTTTCGAAACGCGGAAGCAAGCACACGAACGCAGGCGTGCCCGGGAAACATCTATTGAACGAACAAGAAGAGAGGCTCAAGAGAGGCAACCACCCACAACGTCCGCACCTGTCTACGTGTGGGATTGGGATATGCAGGGCAACTTTGTACATGAAGCAGTCCGTAAGTCCGATCGTGAAGAAACACTGGACCAGTTTGCCACGGATGAGAAGCACTACAATCCTTACTATAACGAATGGGATTGTTGTTATGAGTTCGGCGTAGACAATGGATCGGACACTGATTTGATGGATGCCGAGCACATTGACATTTGAGAACCAGTTACACGAACTGTGGAAGCCACAGAGAACAAGATAGAGCTACCCTCTGTAGTTGGGACCGATGTCCTCCCACTGCGAACTATATCAGGTGCAGGTAAGATTAGCATCTGTCTTCCAGAGTCCGTGGCTGAAATGGCTGCCCTAGAAGCAGAAATAGGTCCCACTCATGATGAATCTATGCTTCCATTCAACCTCATGGAGCAGTATGACGACTCTAACGTGGGGCCTGCGCAATTCGAAATTCTGAAGGCACTGTCGAACTACTTTGGATTCGTTCCCCCTGTTCCACATCCATTGTCTTTCACCGAGTATACCTCTAGTTCAGACTTCAAATCATTATTATCAGCTCTTGGAACGCATGGTATCAAATTGTCGAATGATTTTTTTAAAACACCAATTGGCAAGCTGTGTGCGGTATTCTTTCAATCTTTTGTAGCCAAACTCGACAAGAAACCCTCTCCGGAATACTGGGACTTATCCGTGGATAATAGGCAAGCATTGTGTTTTTCCAAACGTCTCACCTCCATCAGGATGGTGAGGAATGGAACAGAGACACTCTATATGTTTGACTCTGGAACCTCAAGTACAGTCCCGTGGAAGTTGACGGTTATGTCTGCAGCAGTGGCACTATACATTTGTTGTCTTGATCAAAATCTGTCTGAGGAAGAGTTGGCTTGGGAGCTCGTACGGAACGGTATTTGTTTTCGTACACTTCAATGTCGCAATACCCTTGGCCAAGCTCCCATCGAGAGGCTTACCGCAACGATGATTCCCATGAGGTTGTCTGGCCACATTTTCAACAAGAAGGACCACGACTTCTATGAAAAGCAATGCCAGTCGTTTTTTTCCTTTCGACGTTCTTGTGCTGCTCTACTTTGAGGAGGGTATGTGTGGCGTATCGCTTCCCAATACATCAGCCTTTCAGAGGCGCTCAGAGGTCCCTGGGGCATCCGCGAGACTACAAATGAGATGTTCAGCGTAGTCGATAATAACGGTATCAAGTACATCGATGATGACCTGATGGATAACGACCTGGAATTGCTGTGTGGAGTTTACAGGACGTTCACTGGTGAGTTTTAGTAGGAACAGGTCATCAGAAGACTAATCCAAACACATAGGCGTGGGCATGGATATAGCAAAGTTATCATGGTATCCATTGGGTTTTGAAGGTAGCGGTGAAGATTTTGGTCGATGGACACCTCGTAATGAACATGAATGGAGAAAACACAACAATACAATTTTGAACGAGAGCGCTGATGGCAAACTGCATGATCCCTTAGGTATGACAAAGTGGCGGGATCGACTCCGTGGCTTCAAGGACAGCAGACAGGCGAAGAAACGGTTGGAAGAGCTATCGAGAAAGTTTTTAGATGATGAAATTGGCCGTTCATGATTCCGTTCCTGTTCCTTGGCATTCGCGTCTGGTATCGTATATCCACGGTATGTGTCTTTTTGATCACTGTCCACCCTGCCGCCTGATGAATTATTCAGTTATTTACATTGATATTTGTTCAATACTTTCAATATACACATAACAATGCTTTCCGACAGGTGGGATGGTTGATTTATATATAAGAGTCATATTATTGTTTTTATTGCAGGTTGCTGGCACCCTCTATACCTAATTGTTCCTACATTCTCTTTGCTCAACCCTCTTTTCCATTAACACCCTCAACTCAATCCTCGTTTTAACCCACTCAATCCTCCGCCACCCAGTCCTCTGTTGTGTAATATGTCCTAGCAGCAACAGGGTCCTATAGAATAGGACTATGGGGAAGCACCATGATGGTGCTATGCACAGTGGTGAGGTGATCTAACACTCACTGGTTTGTATAGGTAATAGAGTTGAGAGAGTAGAGGTGTATAGCAATAGAGTGGTAGAAGAGTGTGTATTGAACTGAGGAATACATAGAGAATACATAGGGTTTATATACCTATTCTAAAGAGTGTATTCATAGAAGTATCTAAGAATCATAGAGTGGAATAGTTCTACATATAGCATAGGATCGTCCAGTGGATTGCTCTGGACAGGTGGGTCCATGGAGAATGGAGCAAATACATGAGTACTCCACCATGGATCAATTGTGGGTCTCAGATGATCTATCTCTAGATTCATCTGGTAGAACTTTATCTAGTGCAGATATAGACTACACAGATATAGCTCATAATGTGACGAGTGGAGATATCAACTCAACATCCTCGTCCCCAGTCTCATTGGTACCCCCGACCCCGACCCCCCCTCAAACCTCATCTCCATTTAGCTCAGTTCTCATCCAGGTCCCCAAGCAGGGAGGGCTGAGGGTCCTTCTACTGGCGTACCAATCCCTGAGCCATAGTCATGGCCCTTCATGGATAACGACTTATCAAATTAGGCTAACCGAACACCCTGTCAAAGCCCCTCCGATTCCAATATATTGTTATGTTTAGATGTATCATTGAGCGATATAGGTATGTACCCAACATTTGGCGAATGCTGCGCCTTTTATTTGGTGTTGCTACTAATGAATCACAACCACAACTCTATCATAACTTCACCCACAACCACCCTCATGTACACCGGAGATACACTCTTCAAGCAATCATCCATGGTACTATACTTGGACGGGATTAATAAGGGTGATGTGACGCAGGGGGAAGGCCAACAGATTCGAGCTACACTATGAAAAATCTGGCCCCAACTCATCCGGGACCTAAGCTACCAAAACATCGAGGGACCGATCGCCGGTGTCATAGTGTAAGTTTGCTCACCTTATCAGTCCATCAATTGCTAATATAAGGACACAGAAATCTCGATCATGTCTCTAATTCCAACTCCGGCGTACACTCCACGGTTCAACTTTTTGACCATTTCAATAACAACGTCGCGACCTTCCATGTGCCAATGCCTGAAAATCAATCAGATGTGCCATTCTATGGCATCAACGTGTCTCGCAATGGGTTGGACTTCTCCAGGGTCTTCCAGCGATACGGGAGCATTCGAGTGAAAGGAGAGGCCTGGTTTGGCAGACGTGTATGGAGGAGGAAGGAGAGAAGAATGGCACAGGTACGCCACAACTTGAGACCTCCTGCGTACCCCACTTAACGTCTCAAGGTTTAGATGTGTCTCGAGGAGGGGGTAGTCAATTACTACTTGTTTTTTTTGTTAATCAACGGCGTCATTTGTCAGGAAAAAAAAAACAATGTTTGAGCACATAATGTATTATATTCAGCATGCTCGAGACGTTCAGCGCGCGCTAGAGCTCTGGCGCTTAAGAGATGTATTCAGCACGCGCGAGAGCTCTGGCACTTATTATGTGTATGCAGCGCGCTCAAAACATTCAGCATGCTAATGTTGCATTTGTATTCAGCGCGCTCAGGACGTTCAGCGCGTTAATTGACCAAAAAAAAAAAAAAGCAAAATATAATCTATTTTCAGCGCATTGCATTAGATTTCGCGCGGGGACTATATAGTGTGCGCGGCACCAACGTGAATAAAGTCCACGTTGGTGCAGCATAAGTTATGGTATCAATAGCCCTATATACCTAATGTTAGCTTATCGAAACTGATAAAATTCAATCGGCTCTCCCCACTGAGTGCCATACAAAATTCAGACATCCAAAGGAAGGTCTATTCAGACCCCACATTGTGCCAACCCCCGCTTCCCACCCAGCGCGCCAGCATCTGCTGGTGGCCTAACAACTCACTACA
>QFDT01001188.1:0-15205 GCA_003315915.1 Macrolepiota dolichaula
TGATGCCATTTTTGCTGGGGCAAGTTCAGGTGGGATTTGGGACTCTCCGCTTGGACAGCCACCTTACTTGTCCCTCTATAGGTTATATCCCCGCTGCTTATTGCACATCAGGTAGCGAGTGGGAAGGCCTGGTCAAGGAATGAGATGGTTCGGACACCTCCCATGCCGACATTTGCAAATCCTAGTAGTTCTGAAGGAGAGGTGTTTGAGCTTGGGAAGAAAGGTGACATTGATGTACGGAGTCTTGGATGAGTCTTCGTTGGTGGGTGGGGAAATGAGGTAAGTTGCTTAGTGTGTCAACTAAACCGTCGGTAAGTGCCATGCACAGTGTTCATGATGGTGATGTTGATCCGATGTAATAGCGGATCAGATGGCTCCTATTGGGAGAAGCAAGAAAGTAGCTACCTCATTGCGACTATCAGCTTAAACTACAGTGAAGCTTGTCACAAATATTCAATGCAGTACTTTGAGTACTGTCGGGTTCTTTCTAAAGATCCTGTTACCTACACCATCATGTTCGGTCAGAGCTTTTTCAACGGTCCCGGGTGTCCCGAATATCCCATATCCCCACACTCAAGTCCGTGAAAAGTGGGGGAATCATCAATTTGTGCATTTGAGAGATGGTGTGTATGACAAGATATTCTAAATGATGGGGTTGATGACTGAGCGTGGGTTTTCTTTTGATGTCCTGCTCCTGTGTTCAATCCCACCTGGGTCCTGGAGAGGTGAATTATTGTGCTCGTGACTGTCATGGGCGCGTTACTGGTTCACCACTCACCTCGACGGTATCGACACGCCTCTATCGACTCGCGAAATTACTTGACAGACACAGGATCAACCATTGAAAATTCCCACCGACCAACACCCTCAGGCAATTACATGGTGAGACGGGTGGTAAACGGATGACGGGTGACCCGTCTACGTCCCCCTTCGCCTCACAGACTTGGATTCGGTAGCTCAATAGCTGCCGAGATTCCCAAAACCTAGCCTGCATGTAATCGTCTGGCATTACTATCAGAACTTAGATCTACAACACTGTAAAAACTTGCCTCATACGTCACGAATACACAAGAGTGTGCCCTTTAATCACTGTAATGGTGTGCACCAGTGGTCAAGAGACGAATACAGCAGCAACCTAAGAAAGACTGGGAAAAATGTAAAGGCAGTCTTTACCAAGAACAGACAGGCTACGCTTCCAAGCGCCTGCCCCCTAATGAAGCACTGCGTGCGATTTGCAACGCTGCCTCAAACCGCTTCGGCAGCTCGCCATTCACGGTACTCGATGCATTTTACGTGTTGATCATGCAGCGTACTCCTCCCCGAAAGGCCTCCCATTGTCCTCCTCTTATGTGGCCTATTATGTGACAACATAGCATTCCCTGGTTTGAGACGTCCTCATGGTGGAGCTGGAAAGATTTGTCATGCGCCACGCGTCTATGGTGATGAAAATCCAAAGCTCACATGTCAGACTGAGCCGTTATATGTGCCCGTTGGCACCCACGGCGATCCACAAATCCTGAATTTTATTTTTGTTTCGTGAATACGGTCGTTTCAACCTAAAATGATCATATGGACAACAAAAACGATTTCTTTCAACCTTTATTGGGCTAACATACATTAGCCTCAAATTTTGAACATAATATTGATGTTATAGTTGCGACACACCCTTCAAGTGAAAACAATGGTCTAGAGATTATATTTCGTTTTCATGGTCAGTTCGATCTTATTGATCTCATCACAATACTTAATGACTAGTAACTCCTGAGGCACACGACAAACGTCCTGATGACAAGGCTAATTTTGTTGAGGAAGCCTGCATTCAAGATACTCCTTTAGTTCCCCTGATGAGCAATGGACAAGGTAATATTTGAGCCAGCATGAGCCATACAGTACAAAGTCAATGGCAACATCGCCACGTTTCAGGTGTAACCTCCCGCGAGGGAACGTGCGATTGAGCCCCTTGTTTGTTGACAGGTTGAATCAAAGAGTTATGACAACGAAGAGATGACACTGTACTAGCGCCCAGGTGACGTTATTCGACCTATGCATATCCCTTCAGCGCGGTTGCGGCGGGATCGTTAATATTTGAGTTTGTCCCATGTGGTCCCTTGATCATCTAGAATTCCATCACAATCCATATTCAACTCAGGCAGGATTTGGTCAAATTTGTCAAAGCAAGTAAGGATCAACCTCATATTCAGCATATAGAGCAAACCAGTGCCTACAACAAAGCAGAGCGAGACTAGCTCCAGGCAGTCAGTAAGAACATCTCAAGCAGGCGTACGGAGCAAAGTATAAAGCAGTGCGCTAAGGAGGGTATAATCACAAGATTGTAATCCAAATAGGCCGTAAGGAATAAGGATACTGGAAACAAGATAGAGGAGTAGTCGTACAACATGTACGCATGAAGTGCAAAAGGGAAAAAAGATTTATGTACCCGGCTGTTGAACGGTTAACCCGACCGTGAAACAAAAAGGAAGATACCTCTTCAACAAAGAGAACCTCGTCAAATATCGTAGCTCCCATCAGTTCGAATCCTACAAACCCACCCAAGTCTCCAGGGCATGTCGGAACCCAACCACCGTGAAAATAGACCTCGTGAAAGAAAGAAGGAACAAGTACAGAAAGTATAATTTGATTTTACTCCAGCGCCGGGGATTTCAGCGAGGGATAAACTCCCGTCGAGACGTACAACAGTGGACATGGAACCAGATGTCGAGGGTATCGTTACAGGAGAGCGACGGCTCCAGCAACAGCCGTAAGGACCAAAGCGGGGATGCTGAGGTGGCGGGGGACAGCGGCAGAGTTGCTGAATGGGTTGTTGGCAGCATTGGCGGCACCGACGGGGGCGATAGAGACGGATGGGCTGGCAGCACCAGGGCTCGAGCCGAAAGTGGGATCAACGATAAGGCTAAGACGAAAAAGGGGCCATTAGTGTTAGGACAAAAGAAAGAGTAAGATCACCCACGTCGTTACGGGCAGCGAGAGACTGAGTGATGGCTTATCAGAAGCAGAGGCACGGGCGGACGAAGAGGCAGTAGAAGCGGCAGCAGAAGAGGTAGCGGGGCAAGCACCGACAGTGATCTGAAATTGACGAGTGTTGAACGAACTGGATTCTTTGATTGATAGCTGTCGTGCTTACCTCCTTGCTCCAGCCCTCCTCACCGTTGGAGTCCTCAATCGACACTACGACCTTCTGACCAGCTTTGAGTCCATCGGTCTTGAAGGAAGCGACGGTATCCTTGAAGTCACCAGCATCGACACTAATTTTAAGCGTTAGTAAAAAAATGTCGGCGTTGGTAGGGGGAAACTAACAGGGCGTCACCACATGGATCGTCAGCGGGAACGATGATGATGTTGTAGGGCGCCTTTGCGGGTTCCCAGGACACCGTGATCTCCTTACCCTTGCACTGTAAAGACGTCAGCGGCGTGCGCAGCGTAGAAAAGGCACAAAACATACGGCAGTGATTTCTGGGGTGGACACAGAAAAGTCTGCAAAGACGGCGGTGATGGCCATGTTGAAAAAGAGTGCGACAGTAATGAGTGTGGAGAACATTGTGATATGTCCAGATACAACGGAGAGACGGGGGGTTTAAGTACGGGGAGGGGAGGGAACACGCGGCGGGGGAGAGGCAGGAAAGGACAGGAAGGGGTGGAGAGAAAGCAGAAAGCAAAGAGCGGCCACTGAATATGGGACAATCACAACGTAAATAATCACAAATAGCCCTCGTGCACAGAACAATCATCATTCCAGGGACTCCTCCATCAACCGCCAAGCACACGCTTCATTATTCTCCTACAAATAATGTGATACAAAGACCGTCTTCCTACCCAATGCCCTCGAACCCACATCCTATAACTTCGCCTGTGGCTTTTCCTTAAAAGTCGCTAGCATTGTTCTCTTCGAGATCCTATAATATCAATCAAATTAGCGAAAGCCTGAGATTTTGTCGAGCTAGTGTTGCCATGGGCACGGTCTTAGCGCTTTATGTGTCCGACGCCAGTGCTGTCTACCATCCAGTCAAGCAAGACATCAACTCACCCCGAATGGATGATGGGCGAAGGGGTCTCCTTCAGACCCTCAACTGCGATTCTTTCCTCTAGGGAGACGTAATCCCGTTTACTTGCACCCACAAATATCTACCCGGGCACTATAAATTTTAGTATCTTCTCAACACGTGGTCCGGCTCACCTGCCGAGGCCGCCAGATTTTTACACCTCCTTCTTGCAACATCATCTAAGGTCGGGCTCAGTTCATCGGATGCCTGCAAATGAATTCATGAACGTGGCTCGAACCTGGCGCCAATGGGCAAGCCACCCAACAACTCGTGGCACGGCAAACAGGACAGGGAAGAAATCCAGGGGGAAACCTGCCAAAAAAAGCTCAACACATACACATTTTCTAGACCATCACGGAAAAAAAAACGATGACACACCCATCGCACGGTAAATGAGCCCACTACAGCCCTGAAGCATTAATAGATGTCCCGTCCTGGTCTGGTCCTACACGCACCTCCTGCACTTAATGTCAGCTCGGACACACATGAAACATGATGCTCGGGACACACCAAAAATCAACGTTGGGAGCCAATTTTCGCTTGATAAAGTATTCATCCTTCATGGCTGCCTCATGAAGTGCCATCGCTGTCTCGAGGAGTTCATCTTTTCCGGTGCTGTAGGACACGTTGACCCATCGGTACCTCGCAAGGGAAAATGATCAAGATCTTACACTTGGAAAACCTCATCCGCGGTTTTGCGAACGATGAACGAGCGGGGATCGGACTACGACATGATTAACCCATTAGTCTCAGTCCACAGAGGAATGTCCTTACCGTTTTGTACACACTACACGGGTACGTCCGATGAACGTGGACATACTATTTCTGATTCGAAATCACTCACCGGTGTCCGAAACCGGACAAAACCTTTTCTCGTCGTTTGACGGCTTCAAGAAAAGCAGGAACATTCTCGGGCCTGTAAGAGGATTAACACGAGTACCCAAGCTAGGAATCACAGTCACTCACTTTCCAATGGAGATCAGCATTCGGATAACAGCTTCGTTGGCACCTCCTGCAAAGCTTCGTCAGTCAGGAGGACAGCAAAGCAAAGCGGCCGTTGCACACCATGTAGGGGCCCACTAGAAGGACCGCTGTATCAACGCAACTGTGAAATGATGACGTCTCGGCACGTACTAAAGAGAAGCACAACCAGCACTACGGAGGGGTGTTCCATGCGTTAGTAGGCAAAGGGGGTACTAGATGGAGTAACCCACGCTACGGCAGAGTAAGGATCAACTAACGAGCTCCCCGTTTGTAGTACCGTTGTACAGGAAGCATTGAGCTCATGATCAGCGTGCAATAGGAAGAGGACATCCAGTGCCTTCTCTAGGACAGGGTTAGGTCGATAGTCTTCTTGCCCGAGGTGATCCATCTGGTATAAGAAGCTACAGACAAAATGACTCAGTTAATCCCTCTCCAGTTGACACTCCGTGACCTACGATCCAGTGTAGCTGAGACCATGGGGGGTAGTAACGAAATCACGACCCTGGCGAACACGGTAAGCCATACTACGTCATTATGTCAGTTCCCTAGGCCATGCATGAATGGAATTGACACTCACGCAGCTAGTGTTGTGGCCTTGCCGATTAGACGGTAAATTTGCTTGTCCATGACTGCCAGGGATTCCGCGTTTCCTGTCGTGAATAGCCTCTGTCCTTGTAACGAAGGGTTTGCCTCCGCATAATAGGAACCTAAATATGCGAAGGCACTCGTCAACATGGCCATAGGGTGAGCATCGTATCTGTTGCGTCATGAGCTTAGGGCCAAAGACAAATTACCCTTGAACCCTCACCGGAAAGAGCGGAAGAACTCTTCGGAATCTGCATGCATGGTACCATGGTGCAGGACTTCTCGTTCAAAAACCCCAAACTGTTGTTTGGTAGGAAGGGAACCATAAATTAAGAGATAGGCTATAGGATACTTAGCGAAGGTGAATTTGAGGTTACGGACGTACACTAACCTGTTTCTAGATGCGAAGACTTGAGAGCAAGTTGTTCGATAGGGTATCCTCTACGGAGACTGTTAATACATCCCCGTAATGCAAGTTCCTGTCATACCTGTAGCGCAATACTAACAGAGGGGAACACGTTCGAACAATGTCACATAAAACCGGAGAAATCGAGCACATACCACCAGCATCTCCGTCAATGTATGTGATCTCACTCCTCATGACTGCGGTATTTAGAAACCCTCTATCCGCCACGCGCAGTCCCTTCTCGGTTTCATTCTCCTCTCTTTCACCGGGAACGCGGGGTGCCTTGATAGCCTTGAACGCAGTTGCAGGTATACTGTTGTCAGTGATCCTACACCCGAACAATGAGGTCAGTTCCTTAGTTATTGGAAATCGATCATAGGCCAAGGCGTGCTCCGACACGTACGGGATGGTATACACTTTTCCCGACCTATTATCCCGCACAGTCAAGCTTTGGCTAGCTTGTTGATTATCTGGGTTTCCCATTGTAAAAGATTGTCGGTAGATGTAGGAGAGAGGAAGTTGGTCTGCTGGACAGCTTTAAGCGGAATGACGCGACGACGGACCTTGGCACAATGACATGCTGAAGCCGGTGTCACGGAATCACATGGCTTCAAGTGATTGTATATATTTTGGTCCAATTATCGGTTTATGTGGGCCCAGTGCCGTTGGAGCTTTGCCTCTTTGTAAATACAAAATATGAACCGGCTAGAATGATTACCGAAAGGTAGGAAGTTGGATTTTACACTGCCCCTGAAGTTCGGGCATTGATGCAGGCACGTAGAGATGATTCTTTGATATGTTCACCCTGATACAAGCCACTTGCATAGAATAAAAGAACACAGAGTCGTGGCACATGATCATTTCTAACTCAAACTCTCAGGACCTTCCACCAGTCCTCATATTTCCCAGCAGTATATCACAACAGTCCTCAATTATGCATGCCAAGTCACATTTCCCACCGCGCCAACAATCAGAAGTATCTTCTCCAATTCAGTCAACATCTTCTCATACTACTTCTTTGTGACATCCGCGCACAACAACTGATCGCTCAATTCCGGATATCCGCTCCGCCTGTGCACAAACATGGCCATGGTTAGCGACAGTCAATTCACTATACACCAACGTGCGTCCTAATCTTAGGACTGCACATCTATCTACGTATCGTCCTCAGTATCCACTGACAGGCATGAGAAGAACGACGACTAGTCCATATGTAGACATCACCGATATTGTAACGCCGATTCAGAGGTCTCGGGACTTCTTCTACCACATGGACTTATGCACCGCCAATGAGGGCATCGGAATGGTCCCAAACGAATGATATTCATTTGACGTTATCCCACCATCCGATAAATATATATACAGGCCAATTCGTTCCTGGGTTCAAGGTTGTTCGCTCATCCTTTGCTCTTCCACTAGCCAGACAAGATGATGTCCCCAGCGCTTAAGGAGCGCATTCGAGGTGTCTCGCTCATTTTTGCGTAAGCATTGGCCCTTGTATATGAGTTTCCGGTTCCTCATATCTTTCTATAGTTGCGGAACTGCATTGTTCTCGGATGGTAGGCTATTGACTTCTGTAAGCGATGTCGTGGATGGTAACACTGCAATGACAAGGTTACTCAAATGGGGTGATCTCGAGCGGTAAGCAACTTCATTATATCCCAAATCGACGGAATTGCTGATAGTGTATCCCTAGTCAACACTCGTAAGACCTACTTCTGCCCAGCCCCTTCAAAGTCCTAACCTTGGCGGCTAGTGCTCAATCGTGTCTATGGCTCCGACCGAATCGAGGCGAACAACTACGGTGTGACTCTACGAAGCGTGGTGTTTGCCGGAACGATATTTGGGATGCTTCTCTTCGGTATGACACGTTCACTATCACTCAAAAGAGATCCTGACATGCTACGTGATCAGGTTGGCTCTCTGACAAGATTGGGAGAAAATTTGGAATGGTGCGTGTTTGGGTCAGCTGCCCATATTCTTGGTGGTCCTCCTGACACATGTGCACCCAGATGACTGCAACGGGCATTGTTGCACTATTCTCTGGCCTCTCTGCTGCGTCTTCTGGCGCGGATGGGAGTCTCAGTGGACTGTTGTCAATGTTGATCGCGATGAGGTGCACCCTCTCCATACCCCGCCCATCCTTCCTCCTACTCATTTTGGTCCTAAAATAGGTTCCTCATTGGTATCGGTATAGGCGCGGAATATCCCTGTGGGTCAGTATCAGCATCTGAACAATCTGAGGAACCCGGCATCAGTAGAAATGCCCAACATAGGTGGTTTGCTCTGGCTACCAGTGAGAATTATGCTTCCTTGTACGCGCATGGGTTGCGTCTGACACATTAGTTGACAGACACCATGATTGATTTTGGCTTCGTAATTGCCGCCTTTGTGCCCCTGGTTCTGTTCTGGATGTAAGTCATCCCAATGTGAACATCATACTGGAAAAGCTATAGTGACAATCAGATTCGGCGATGATCATCTTCGCGCTGTATGGCGTCTATCTCTTGGTCTTGGTGTTGTGCCTGCTATGTTGGTCTTCATCTGGCGACTCAATATGGACGAACCCGAGCGCTTTAAAAAGGATTCTATGAAGCACGCCAAGATTCCCTACTGGTTGGTGATCAAGCGGTATTGGGTCTCGCTCCTGGCGATTTCTTTCGTTTGGTACGTTTCAAGTGAAGCTGCGGAGGGGTTGGTATAATTGACTTGTGATCTGTGACTGAATCAGGTTCCTCTATGACTTCATCGTGTGAGTATGAATATGGTGTATTTTTGCCTGAGCGGTGATTAAGGCTATTCTGGTTTACAGTTATCCGGTTCGTCCCCTTATGACCTTTTGGCATTCTTCGGCTTGAATTATTTACATCTATCTAGTTCTCGATCTATTCTTCGACAATTTTGGATAAGTAAGCCACGCACCACGATAACGACTCGCTACCACTTACGCGCTACATTAGTGTGACGGGTGGATCTACTTCGCTGACCGTGATCTTTGGGTGGAATGTTGTCATCAAGTATGTCTGTGTTCATTCTCCTATCATCTGGATATTAAGCCATCCATTAGCTTGTTTTACATGCCAGGCGAGTGTTCCCATAACGAAACTGTGATGTTCATGATGCGATCGACCTACAGGAACACTCGGAGGAGCATTCGTCATCGATTATTTAGGACCCAAGTATACTATGGTAAACCACATTCATCATTGGGGCAGGCAGACAATTTGACAAAAGGAATAGATTACAGGTCTCATTCTTCAGGCCATTATTGGATTCATCATGAGTGGGCTTTACGTTCAGTAAGTGCACATGATGATAATGGAGAAAAACATCCGCTAAGGGGTGTCACGTAGACTGACGAGGCATATTGCTGCATTTGCCGTGCGTCTGTTCATGCATCATTTGACGATCATTGTTGCTCACCCTGTCTAAAAGGTTGTTTATGGGATCTTCTTGAGCTTTGGAGAACTCGGTATGCCGAATGAGCGATGACACTCTCAATAGGCTTCTAACAGATCCTAGGGCCTGGAAATTGCTTGGGTCTCCTTGCAAGTAAGACGAGTCCCACTGCCGTTCGAGGACAGTACTACGGCCTCGCTGCGGCTATCGGAAAAGTTGGTGCCTTTGTTGGTACATGGGGTATGTGATTCTGCACACACTTCCGTGCATTGACTGACAACTGCATTCCAGTGTTCCCACCCATTATCAAGGGTACTCGTTATGCACTCTGGATCATATACGTTCGCTTACCCTGATACATAGGTTTTGGTGGGGATACCACCACGAGGGGTAACACTGGACCATTCTGGATTGGAAGTGGTACGCCAAGTCGGAACTGGGTCTTGTTGATACCAATACTGATGGTCAAATCAGGTCTTGCGATCCTGAGCGCGTTAGTCACATTTTTCTTCGTGAAACCATTGACACACGATGGTATGGTTGAAGAAGACCAAGCTGTAAGTGCCTCGTCAACATGCATATACTATAATGAACGTCAGGCTGATCATCTGGTGTAGTTCCGGGAGTACCTCGAAGCGAATGGTTACGATACATCAGGCATGGGTTTAGCGGAAAGCACCCAAGTCTCGCATATGGCGAGTATTGAAGGAAAGGGGGATGGATCTTTGGAAGATGAGAAGGTGTAATGGGAGTATCAGTATAACCATGACCACGATAGTGCCCATATGTCTACTCTAGTTATCATTTATCCCTCACGAATTTAATGACTTGTGCTTGTATCTTAATTTCCATTCAATCAGGCTGGAAATTCCTTAGTAGGAAGCTAGTTTTCCTCCAACCGTGTCGCAATCCAGGTCTATATGTAGCTCGCACTTGACCGACCAAGATAGGGGATAGATAGTAGGCCCGCTACAATATACGCGAATTTGTATGAATTGCCCAAGCGGATCTCTGCCCACAAGATCCTCAACCATGGGCATAAGTTCCATCTAGATAAACCAGGTCCAAGGGATGCTCAGTGATAGTGTATGATTCAAAACCAACGAGGAGCACGTCGAAACATATTGGGTTTTCAAACGATTAAATTGTACAAGTGGGGGAAATCAGTGGGCTGAGGACAGTAGGGATATGGACCGCGCATCATGTTTGCATGTTTTCGCCAGCCGCCTCCTTCGCCTTCTTGGTCTTCTCCAATTCGCTCCTAGATTGTTGATGTGAGCGTCATAGTGTAGGCACTAGCGAGTTCAGTGGGCGCACCGTAATTGTACACTGAAGTCGTCCTCGATGTCATCGTCATCCCAGTTGTCCTCCCATAACTTGTCACCTCCTGATTTTGCCGCTCCAGGAGCAGCACCACCAAGATGTGCTAGGTCCGTTTCTGAATCGTCCCAGTCTGTTATACGGGGCTGAAGTGAGATGACAAGGACCATATAAAATGTTGAGCTTTACCTGCAACAGCAAACTCCTCAAACTCGTCATCTTCCTCCAATACACCAAGAGTTGCGTTTTCTACTTTCTGGTCTTTTGATTCGGAGGTCGACATGGCCAGTGGGTCGATTGTAATTTAGTAAGTGCAGAGCTTGATCAGAACTGACGCGTCCCCGCAGTGCGTGAGAAATTTGGCAACGGGCCGAGGGTCCCGGATAATGTTGGGCAAGCCGTGGTTCGTCTAGAGTTCTGCTCGGATCAGCTCTCCTCCGCTCAGCCTACCTACGGCTCCCTAGGGCTACGGTTCGGATCTCAGCTGGCTAACCTGCAAGCCGCGGCCGACCGTGTCCCACTAGGGCGCCTTTCTGAGGTTTTCTCCTTCCTCCTTCCTCCTCCCCCTTCTGTACAGGTTCCTTTGGATAACCACCCGGTTCGTAGTGCTCTATAGTATTATTTATGAAAAGGAAATTAACAAGACAAGTATCGTCCTTCATCTCATCTGGGATTGATGACCAAGTTGGATCACCTTGGTGTCACGTTCCGTCACATATGATTGTGACAATATTCGGTCGCGTAGCATGAAACATATGCATTCCTTCACCTATTTTGGTGCAAAACATGATGGATTGACTTGTAGTGGATGCTATAATCACTGAATATAGTTCAAACAGAATTTATAAGTATAGCAGGGGCTAGGGTGTAGGAGACCAGCATTACTTGACTCCCGTGCCGAAACTCGTCATCAGCTCGGCTCAAGCCGAAACATGTACAACTCTAGATCTAGAAAAGCACAGGTAGTAAATATAACACAAGGGCAGGCCAGCCGCTTTTCAAGGAAACATACACGAAGAGAGGGATATAGTTAAAGAGATATGACTCAGACACCCATAGGAAAACGAGGACCGAGGAAAAGTACGACACATAGTTTGGTGGTGAAGGACAAGAACAGAGTCAAGAATGTACTGATATTTCACAAAAGGTCCATAGCTTGTTTCAAGTCAAAGCTTGGTAGCCGAGAGGTATTGCTCACTACTTGATTCATGCCCCTGATAATAGTAGTTGTGTGGTGCGGCCCTCTGATCAATGCTCCTTAATCCAGTCTACTACGTACACCCCCCAACTCTGCGCCAGAGCTGTTGGTAAAACTAAGCGCTGACGGCGTTTGAACATTATTCTCTTGTTTTCCAATTGTGATTTGATATGTGATAAGCAAAGCAGATGTAACCTACACCAGATGTAATTAATTTGGACACGCAGCATGAAGTGAAGGTAAGCACTTGCCTGGACTTGTGTCAGCAGAAATGGAGCCATCACCAATGATGGTGATTTCGCAGAAAGCGCAACCAGGTAAAACACAACAAACAAAGATACCAACCCCGCGGATTCGGCAAGCATAGACGCTATGCCCACATACCGGATATGATATCGGTTACCCATTGTTCTCTGGGCCCTCCAACGACAGACAAGCAGACGCACAGCGATGAGACCCGTGAGTGACCATGTTAGTCCAACGGCAATACATCCCCAAATCACGACCCAGTTCTGCGATGCTAGGAGGTCTGGGAGCTTTGATGGATCAATGATTTGTATGGCAAATATGACGCCAGTAACTACAAAATGACCTTCGAACCATCACTTTTCAAGAAGAAAAAGAATCAAGGCTCACCTATCGATACTACCAACAAGCAAGACGGAAGAAACATAATTATCACCCACATAGGAATATAGTTATACATCCCGTACGTCCCCAGGGATTTGTGAATGATAAAACAACGCCACATCTATAAATAAATATCTGATCAAAAAGGCGCAAGGGAATAATACCAAAAGGCTTACCAGCAGTACTACAGTACAATAATGGCATGCTATTAATATGACGTACACTGCTCTCAATGTCGTGACGTGCCCAAAGACTTTGTCATAGAGATACAACGATGGTCCACCGGGAACGGTCCGAAATTCGACAAATGCTTCCTCCCCGACCATCACCTCCAACACCATGCTTGTGGTCGCAAAACCAAACATAACAAGAGTATAGCCAAGGGAGAACACGTCCCAATAGTGTTGAGTTCTATCACTGATAAAACCTTCCCTCCTTTGGAATATCCTACGATAGAGAAGGCTGATGCATGCAATGAATAGTATCAAGTTAACACCGTAGCCAACCCCTGCAAAGATGATACCGTAGAACCAAAAGTGCTCGCTTTGCTGAACGAGCTGTATGTTTGAAAAATCGAAGAGAGACATAGACTTGGAGAGGAGTCTTTGGACTTTCAGAGGATGTTGTAAACATGGCATTCGGCACCCATCCATTTATCTACACCTATCCAGTGTATCTATAGAACTCGGATAATTGATCCTAGACTACATGACTCCATGAATCAGACCGAGAAGTTGCGCCATAGTCGGGCGCATAGCCTGGATCAAGGGGTGGGTTCCGACTGCGACTGTGAAAATCTCTGGGAAAAGTTTCACAGGTCCCAGTTGCTACTTTTCTTGTCTACCTGAACGCGATGCTCGTGAACTAGAGGCCTGATGTGGTGGTATTCGGTACACGCACTCACTTTTGTAAAGACAAAGGTACACTATGACACTCGACAACCATGACACAAACTGGGGGATGAAATAGGAATGTACCATAAGCCGTAGACCTCCTGGAGAGCCGCAGCCTAGTTCCTAAATTCGTCTTTGCGGTTGCTGCGAGGGTTTGAATTTTTTTTTGTACAGGGATAGTGATTCAATGGACGGGCGAAGAGGGATTCCGCCAAATACACCCAATAAGAAGTCACTGGTGCCTATGCACAAGACTGTAGCCGGTGAATAGACCCCAATTAGAAAAGTCGCAGTTCTTGTTCGGTGTCAGGACACTGAAGATCTGGCAATGGTGCTGGGGGTCATTGGGCGCCAAGCGTCATTCAAAGGCCTGTTGAACCGCGCAAGTCGTCCTTTCGGATGCCGTACCAACCCCGTACGAATTCTGAGTCTTAGGGCGTAGCAGCATGGCCTTGTGGAATGAATTTCAATGTTCTCAACCTACTATATTCGGCAACGCCCGGGTTGGTTGGTTTCCGAGATGAGATAATCAGATCCGCCATTAGATCCACCTCTCTCTAAAGTCCCCTTGGGCCCGAAAATTCTACTTCTCCCTTGTGAGACCAGCAGTCCTACCAGCTGAAATTGCTATAATTTGTGGTCCTTTTTTGACAATACTATGGCGTCCATATCGGATTGGCACACTGTGTAAGTCCCACCGCCAGTTCTATTATGCACTCCTGCAGAAACTAGTCTCGTTGGACGATCTGGTACGGTGTTTATGGCGACATCCATTCTGCCTCACAGTACGGTCGAAGTTCCATTCGCATCCTCCAAGCATGCACTTATAGCCAAGCAAGTTATCGATGTTGATAAGGAGTTGCAACCACAGGCTGTGAAGCGAGAATTGAATGTGGACGGAAACAAACTCGTGGCGTATGTGGTTCCTGTGCTGTTGTCTTATTATGTTCAAGTCTGATAGGGGCTTGGAATTTTTCCAGGAAATTTGATACACTCACTGTCAGACTGGCAAGGCTGACGGTCAATGCCTTTCTCGAAAATGTAGACCTCGTCGTACGAACTCTAGAAACCTTCGGGGAGGATGCGGAAACTCCCCGTACGGTTTCATAGAACGTGATAGACGGATAAATCTCTGTCCTTGTATCTACATATATTTCTTGCGGTGTGGCTTGTCCACCAAAAAACTATACACGACAATAATTACAATGGATTCTCCGCATGCCCTTTTCATTATTATTGTCCAGGATCTATATCAGATACAAGATCCTCTGTTCACTCAGCCTTAGCGTCAGCCTCACCAGCCTTCTTGGTCTTTTTCTTGCTCGGGCGGAGGTTCCTCGCTAAGAGGCCCTTCAATTCCTCATCTTCGAGCTCCTTCTCTGTTTTGAGGAGTTCAGGCTTGTACCAGTTGGGTGGGTGGGTGATCAATGCCGGACCACCGGGAAGAAGTGCGATCGTGAAGTGGAAGCCGGCGACGAAGGTGTTGCTAGGGGTGTAACTGTCCGATGGAGGTGTAAGTTTAATCATAAGACGATATACGAATAGATTGCGAGATGAAAGGAAAAAGTTAATGCGGATATGAACATGAATTGGTGGAAGAATTTAGTGTATGAGACAAGGGTGCGGAGAAACGGAGGAAGAGGACTGGGGACGAATGGAAAATCCGTAACGGATAGACTTACATCACTTCATAGGGTTTAACCAAGCTGTGCTGTACGGCTTCTTGCAGGCC
>QFDT01001189.1:0-12687 GCA_003315915.1 Macrolepiota dolichaula
GTGGGTTAGCAGCCAGTTGCCCCAAGGCAACTGGTACCACGAAGGAACCAATGTCGGTCGAATGTCGGGGAACGAGAACAGGAAGTCGGCGGGTATGGGCGTCGGGGCAGCGTCGGTCGGATCGGGTCGTGACACCACCACAAAAATTGTAAAAAATTGCTAGTAGATAAATTTATAATCAAAATTTTACTGGCTTTCCAATGATATAGGTTACAAGTAGTGAAAATCCTCTGTTGTTTTGATAATTGACTTCAAAAGTGCACCAATTATTATTTTTTACATAACAGATACTATATGTTGTATGTTCATATTACCTTGACCAAGAAGTTTTAATTCTCTATCATACTTTAAAAGTGGCTAACCATAATCCATGCTCAGAACTATAGCATCTGGTGTTGAAGTATGATGGTGTTAAGACAGAAAAGTGACCACACCAGGGTTTGAACCTGGGACCTCCTGTTGGAGCCACAGTTGCTCTTACCACTGAGCTATATGGTCTGGTTACTGTAGGAACTAGTAGGTCATATATGTCCTGTTTCACTAGGGATGGCCTTGACTGCCTACCACTGGCACACTGTAGGAGCTGGTGCATTAGGTGGTTTCTTTGGTCAGTTCAGTGGACCTAACCTGAAGAGTGACTTGTCCTATCATCACTCAACAGATGGTGTATCTGTAGGCTCTAAGATGGGCCAGGAATAATAGCAGTATATAAGGTGTAACTCAACAAGGTGTCAACCTTGTCAAGTCAAAACTATATAGGAAACATACAGGTGCACAGACCAATTATACAGTTTATGATTGGAAATTTCTGCAATATAAAAACACAAAATAAATCCAAAATAAAATGAAAATCAAATATAACACCAAGGCTGCCAAAATCCCTGAGATGCCTGAAACCAAACAGATTACCTCTTAACATCTGGAGGTTCAGTGATGCACCAAAAAGTTGACAGAATGATGGTAATGTTGCCAAAAACCTTACCAAATCAGGAATGAAAGAGACTGATGGAATCTAATGTGCACTTTTCTGATAGAAGATGTCACTTAATTTGTACCAAATTATGACAGAATAATCTTCTATAGGGCTATTATTTGTTGAATTACAACCATGTGTCTGTGAGTTCTGAATGACTGAAGACCAAAGCAATGTATAAGGTGCAACTTGCAAGGATTAACCCTTGTCAAGTCCAAACTATATAGTGAATACAATGGTGTACAGACCAACTATACAGTTCTGATAAAGTTCTTCTCACAATATAAAAACTAAAAGAAAAACAAAAAGAAAAGAATATTGAATAATGACACCAAGATGTATTACAATTGTCTCCTCTATCTTGTAATAGTATATCATTTCTCTTTGTCATCTTGGACTTGTCCTAGTCTTCTACTTTCCTTGTCTGTTCTTGTCATCATCATTCCCAAAAGCTGTGTCTCTTCCTCTATTCATCTGATTGGTCAAAGACCAAGTTTCCTTATTATGCATGCACTAAAGATAGCGACACCTCGGTAAAAGGGTCAGGGATTGGATCTCAATATGTGGACTCTATTTACATTGTATTTGTATATTGATTAGTTTGGACAAACATTGATACGGCCTCATATACTGAAGCGTAGTGTACTGTGTACCCTAGCTTTAGTATTGTTGTTAACCAGCATGTTCTTCTTGATATTGTTTGATGTTGCAAATCTGTTCCCTTAATTGTCTTCAGTGACAATTAGACTTACCATATAACACCTGCCTGGAAGCTCTGCACATCGCTCAAGTTCAGAAGACAACCCCTCCGTTGTTATATTGAGAAGACCTTTGTCTTGCTCAACTCCACTTGGCACTTACCACATTCTCTAGTCTGGGACTACAGATTGACTGGTAGTACTGCTGAGGTGACTTCTTAGCAGCCCATCTTCTGGCACGGCTTTGGACTAGGTCTGAGCATAACAAGATGGCCAAGATCCCCAATATGCCCAAGACCAAACAGATCACCTCTTAACAATTATTATATGTTGAGATATAGTTCACAAGAAGTATCATATTCATAAAAAATGAGAGAGGTGGACAGGTTCCCAGGATAGCCTGGTTCAGGGTCATCAATAGTACTTGGGCTAAGGCAATCTCTGACTTGAGCATTGTGTGGAGCTTGTCAAAGTTGATAGCAAATTGTCAAGCACTTTTGGAGGCAATATTTCATTCAGGGTAAACCATAAGACTAGGATGGTAACCCTTATTAGCAAAGAATGGAAAGACACCAGTAGTAGCACTAGGAGTGTTGTTGTAAGGAAACTCAGCTAGTGGTAACAGCTCAGACCAGTTGTCCTGCTAGTAGTTGTAGTAAACCCAGAAATATTACTCTAGTGTTCTGTCTGTCTATTGCCTTCAGAATAATGACCAGAGATGAAGTGCAATTGCATGGTAAGTGTCCCTCCAAGGGAACAGAAGAAATGAGAGACAAATTTGGAGCTGCAGTTGGATGACTAGAGAGAAAGCTCAGACACAGATATAAACACAGACACAGATGAGAGGAAGAAAGATGAAATTGATGGGAGCTGAGGCACTCCTTATATACCTAATCCACATGGTCTGTGCACTACTGAGCATGTGACTACCAAACATGTAACTACTGATCATGTGACTACTAAGGCTGGTCAGACTTTAACAGAAGTACAGTTTATATACATATACAGGACAAGAAATTATCTAGGACTTTCCCATCCCACCATCACATGTATGTCACATGTATCATCACCTGACTGAAGTCACCTGACTGGAAGGAGCAACTCTAACACAACCCCTTGATCTTGTTAAGAGGTAATCTGTTTGTTTTGAGCATCTTGGGAATCTCAGCAGCCTCAGCATTATATTCAATTCACATTTTATTTTGGATTTATTTTGTGTTTTTGTATTGCAGGAATTTCCAATCATAAACTGTATAGTTGGTCTGTGTGCCTGTATGTTTCCTATATAGTCTTGACTTGACAAGGTTGACACCTTGTCAAGTTACACCTTATACACTGCTATTACCCCTGGCCCATCTTAGAGCTTACAGATATGTTGTTGTACTTCAACAGATCTGACCAGTCCAAATCCAACACACAGACCTCTATCTCCTGAGGCCCAACCTAGGAACTGTGTACATCACAGTCTTCTTGCTCACAGCCTTGGTGAACATGTCAGCCAGCTGCTCATCAGTCTGTCACAGATTTGGCAGAATACATTGTTTACGTTATATCTTGCCGAATACTGGGCCGTTTACCTCGTACTTAGTACCGTTGGAAAGCCCTCGTCCGTCGCATTCTGACGATACCCGGGACGTCACGGGGCGTGCATCTGTTCAGGAGCTACGCGCCGATCATTATTATCTATATCATGTGTTGATTATCTGTGCCATCTGTAGTTTATCACTCCTCATTGTTCTAGAGGGTTCTGGAACAATCAGTAAGATAAGATCTTTATCTATGTTGTCATATGGTGTCATTGTTAACAATCAGTAAGGGTTTTATGTCATTGGCTAGGAGATATTAGTTTCTCCATGTAATTAGTAAGGACTAGAGTCCCTGGGGTCATCTGGTAGTGTCCCAGGTCCTAGTCCTCTGTGTATATAAACTAGCTGTCTGGCATCTGTAGGACCCAGACTTAAACTTGTCTACAGCCTAGCCTGTCTTATCCTCCATCTACTATCTGATCTTTGATCACTTCACTCTTGCTTGCTGCTTATCTAAGACTACTGTCCCCTTGTCTCAATACCCAGCTTAGGTAAGCATAGGGATTTGTGATATTTTGTTAAGTCTGCTCCTTTTGGGTGTGGTTGCTGTGCATCCACATCTGGGTTGTTTTCAGATGTGTATTCTTGTTTGGGTACATGGGGGCTCAGTCATAGCTGCTGAAAAGGGCTATTGACTTATAGAGAAGGCCTGTGGCTATGCTCTATGTGTTGCTGTTTGGCACTGCTTGCTGTTGTGACTCTGCTTGTCTTTTTTTGGTCACTTATGTGTTTAAGTTTTGGCAGTGTCCTGCAGTAGGTCCTTGTGTGCTATCCTTGCCATTGTTGGTCCATATTTTTGGCAACTGTGTCAGGCACAACTCATGGTGGCTATGATGTCATGGGGACTATCTTTTATGGTGTCTTTACCCAATCCTCATGCCGGACCCTAGGCGTAAGGGGTGTCAGCTTATTCCAGTTACTGGAAACTGACTTGATAAAACCATGAGGCATTTATGTCGCTGACGGTTGAGTCTTGTCAGTAGCTACTTAGGTTTTGTGTAATACAAACCTTTGCAGTGGGTGTGGAAGCCCATCTGAGATCTGATACTCCCCCTCCGTAAGCCAGTGTGAGAAACTGTTGAAAATAGAAGCAGGGAGACTCCAGAGGAGTTCTAACAGTCACCAGAAGAGAATAGATTAACAGTGAGTAAGATACTGTAAGAGGATAAGGAAGACAAGTAAGAGAAATACAGTTTATATACTGGATAGGAAATTATCTAAGACTTTCCTATCCCACCATCACATGTATGTCACCTGAGACATCACCTGACTGGAATCACCTGACTGGGAGGAGCAACTCTAACAGAAACTGGATATGTTGTTGACTCTACCCATTAAGATACACATCAAGACCCATTTTTTTCATTTGTACCTCATCTGCTGTAATAGGGATGTTGTACTTACGCCACTTGCTAGCCCACCATCATGCCTAAAGCCTCCAAACATTCTGTCATTGCCTTTGAAGAGATGACCGGTATTGCCAAACATATCACTATCTCTCGCGAAACCAGAGACAAGTTCAAGGATGCAGGAAAGACTAGGAAGACTGTTCGTCCACCTCCACCTCCTCCTCTCATCTTGCATATTCTGTTGCCAAAAGAGTATGCAGAGAGGTATAGAGAGTTTGATGAACATAACCACAAAATGTCTTTACTTGCATGCCTCACTCCAAAACCCCTCATTGAACAACTTACCCTTGAGGATGTAGTGTCCACCCTCTCCCTTGTGTCTCCTTGTGTCAACTTGGAGCCCAGGGAATACACTCCTTACACTCCACCTCCACCTATCCCTACCAACCTTCGTATTCACAAGACCAAGTATCTTTTGCGCATCCAGGAGTTCCACAAGCTCATTCAGCCTACCCTGGATTGCTTAGAGCCTGTATTCAAGGCCTTGGAACAGAGAGTCCAAGACCTTACTCTTCCGCTGGAGAAATCGGCAGAAGAGGTTCAGAATGATCCACTCTGGGAGTGGTTTAATTGGTTGCAGGTTATTGAAAGAGATATAGAAGAGATTGGTCACAGGTTTAAAAATGGTGACTGGAGGAAACTCAAAGGAGCTTGTAAATGTATTGGACAAGTTTTTTTTAACAACTTATCTACAAGGATATTGGAGATCAGGAAGGAATTGTTATCATTAAACATTACCTTACCTTAGAAATAGTCTCATAACAATGATATTGATATCTTTATGGCATTGGCTATGTGTGATTGCTTTTATCTTAGCGTGTTCAAGATCTGTTTGTTCATTGTGTTGACAACTAAGCTTAGAACATGTCCAACCAAATTTCTGTGTACACCTCTTATGAGTCCACTGTTCAACTTCCTGAAGATGATGTCAACCAATTGTTGACAAAGCAGCATTAGCACTAGTCATGCTCTCGTCACATGTCACATCACATGACAGCATAAGCGCCGTCACAGGCGCTCGGACCGGATCATTTGCTCTTGCCATACGTTGACAATAGAAGCATTGATCACACGAGGCTGTGCGGAATGAATACTTGCACGCTTCCATTATGCTATCTATTATTAGTTCAATAGAATAGCTGACAGTTTTCCGATTGCATTCATCTGCATCCGTCAATGTGCTTGTCAGCGTAGTATGCGTAGTGTAGTTACCCTGCACCCTCTATGGTATATAAGGACTCTTAGATAGCCCAATTATGATAACTTTCTCTGCTCTTCTACTTGCTCTCACAAAGCTCAAACCACCTTAAGTTTCAAGCTAACCACCGTCTCATACAGCAAGGCAAGTGTTTTACCTATCGTACACTACCATGCGTGCTCGTTGTACGCTTTGCTTTCAACAGGTTATGGGCCCCGGTTAGCCTGTATGATATGCGAACCCGCATGTGCGCATCCAGCCCTTGGCTCACACTGCACTGCGACTCCTGCACGTCGAGGGTACACCGAATAGCCTTGTTGACACGGTGATGATCGTCCTTCGGGCTCAGATCAGACAAGTTCACCTGTCCCAATTCGCTTACCCTTGGTCATACGATACCGGCGGTTCATAGCTCGTTGGAAGCGTTCATCCGCTCACAACTTGATGCTTACGAACCTTGCTTTATGCAGATCACAATGGCCGCAACTGTCATCGCCAACCTCCCAATTCTCAACGGCGCCATCGACTACAACAAATGGCAATACGACGTCGGAGGCTACCTCGACCGTTTCACCATGACCTGCCCCAATCTTGGCATGGTCACCCTCGGAGCTGTGATGCGCGGTACAATTACGCGCCACCCCGATCCCACTCCCGCTATTCCAGCGAGAGGCGATACTCCCGCCGTCGCTGCTGGCCCCGCGCTTACAACAGCGCAGAGGGCCATGCAGAATGAATGGGACATGGTAGATCGGAACGCCATATCGGCGATCACACAACAGCTCGGGAAGGAGATCCGAAGACACTCCTTTGACACAAGTTGAGAACTCTGGGAAAGTCTCAGAGCCCACTTCGGTGGCTTCACAGTCACCAATGTCTTCCAGAACATCGCTTGGCTGCAGGACTTCCAGTTCTCCGGCACGGCTGATCCCACGACGGAGATTGCCGCCTGGGTGAACAAGATAAACGCGCTACGCGCGAATAGTCTTGACATAGACGAACCAGTCCAAGCGTGCTGGCTCATCCAGCGGATCCCACCCGCGTGGGATCATGTCAAACAGCGGCTCACCTTCGAGTACTCCCAGAACGTCTCCGCCCTATCAGTGGGCATCGTTGCCGTCGCCGTCTGACAGGCATTTGACAATGCGCAACAAGCGCACGCCAATGCCGCCTGCTTCTCAGGGGTCCGTAATCATGGACAAAACCCCAACTGGAACCACCAACGTGGCAGTAATAATAATAATTCTGGCGGAGGCCGTCAGCAGCAGAATCAGGGGCAGCCGCGTTCACAGGGGAACAACAATCCGCGCCCTCCGGTGCAACCCCAGCAGAACCAGCAACCCCCTCCCCAGAATAACCAGTCTGGCCAATCTGGTCAGGAAGATCAGAAGAAGCGTGGCCGCCGCGGAGGCCGAAAGAAGAAGGCTGCGATCGCTGCAGCAGCAGCAACCGGCTCGGGCGCACCCGCTATCACCAGCAGCAGTGCCGACCCTTTTGTCCAGCCGGGACATAGTTCGATCGCCCCTGTTGCAAATGCCGCAACAGTCTCTTCTTCGGCTTTCGCCATGATTGCTGAAACATCCACTCCCCCCTCGACTCGTACCCTTCTCGCTCGAATGAGCGAGGCCAAATCCTCTCTGGCCGCGTTTACCGCGACTGACTCCGCATGGGAGATGCCGCCTGAAGGGCATCTGCGAGGAAAGACGGCCTATCAGCAGGCAAAGCAACGCGCTGTCAAGCGCTATGCGAAGAGGATGGGACAGAGGCTCGAGAGAGATACCTCGCCTCCCCAAGATGGGTTCGACACCGCCTTCTGGCAGTCGACGTCCCCTTGTCCTCCTTCGCCCCTCATCACTCCAATGGAGCTTAAGGACGACGCTGTCTCGCTGGGTACTCCGTATGGGAGCGACTCTTATTCGTACGTACCAACCATTTCCATCTCAAGTAACTTATCTAACATATGTTCTCAGTCTCGGGCGTCGCACGCCCTCTCCTCCTCCCATGTGCGACTAGAGCGCCAGGCGGTTATGTCGGAGATATTGGACTTTATGATGAACTATGTAGTTGATAAGACAAATTGTACTGCTCCGCTGGCCTTGATGGCCGAACATGATGAAGTTCCCCCCGCGTCGAGTTCAGAACCTGAGAGTGTGAAATGTGAAATTGCATCGTGCACTGATTGCACTGCAATGGAAGCGTCCTATGGAAACGGGACGGATGCTCTATGGCTGTTAGATTCTGGTGCCTCACGGCACTTCACGCCATATTTAGATGACTTTACGCAGCTAGACCAATTGGTCGAATACGGATTTGTAACCACTGCGTCCGAAAGGCTCCCTATAAAAGGTAGAGGCACAGTCGTCGTGCAGCATCATGTGAATGGGAAAAAGAAGATTAGCCGTATCTGGCCAGTCTACTATGTTCCCAGGTTTGTATCACGGCTCCTTTCGCTCGGCACATTCTTAGCCAAAGGCTTGAAAGTTGAAGCCACACAAAGAAGGACGAGCCTCTTTACGCCTCGAGGCAATGGTTACATGGAAGCTGTTCCCCGCCAACCTGGTGGGACTATCCATTATGTACATACGCGTGTAATGAATAACCGCGCATATGGAATGTCTGTAACCCTTGACGCTTCGACATATGATCTCTGGCACCGTCGACTCGGACACCCGTCTCACAACGTCCTCCAAAAAGTCCAAGAACATACCCATGGCGTTGCACCTTTTACTCCCAGGGGTACCAATGTTTGTGAGGGGTGCGCTCTTGGTAAGCAGCACCAGAAACGTTTTCCGCCTGTCAAATCGACTGCAAAACGTTATCTTGAGGTCGTACACTCAGATCTCATGGAATTTCCCACCCTTTCGTATCACAAGTACAAGTGGGTAATAACATTCGTTGATGAATATACCGGCCATGCGATTGTAGCGTTTCTCCGCCACAAATCGGAAGCATTAATTGCTTTTGCGAACTTCGTGGCAACCGCGGAAAACGCATATGGCAAGGTTAAACGCCTTCACACAGATAATGGAGGTGAATATTCATCCGAGGCGTTCAAGAAATTCCTCTCACAACAAGGTATCGAACATACGACGTCTGCTCCCCATATCCATCAGCAGAACGGTCGTGCAGAGCGGTTTAACCGCACTATACGCGAAAAGAGCGAAGCGATGTGATTACACGCAAATTTCCCTGAATCCTACTGGGAATTCGCCGTTCAAACCGCGGTATATCTATACAACCGCACGCCGATGCGCTGATTAAATTGGCAGACGCCCCAGGAAGTCAGGACCAGAGTTAAACCGGATCTGCAACGATTAAAAGTATTTGGCTGTGGTGCCTTCGTGTTCATTCCACCCGAGAAGCGAAAGTCTAAACTTAGCCCGCACTTGGAACCAATGCTATTCATTGGTTACAGTGGAACCGCTAATTATAAATTTATGCGACACACGGAGGGTAATGTGATCTTTGAATCACCCACTGCCATATTCGACGAGGATTGGTTCCCTAAGAAGCCAGTAGATGCGACCCGCCGTAAAGAGGCAATAGAGCGTGGCAGTATTCCACGTCTTCCTCCGTCATTACGCAATGATGACGGAAATAGTTCCAACAACGACCCTCCCCCACCACCAGAATTCCCCGCTACTGGTGCAGTGCTGTTGAACATTCCTGTTCCGCCTGTGCCTCAGCCCCCAGCACATCCTAATGCTCCTCCACCACCGGCGCGCAAACCCTCTCCGCCTGCGCTGGGATCACCTCGGAGATCTCCACCAAGAGATCCCCCTCCTGCTCCTCAGCCTCCGTTGAACAACCAGCAAGTTCTGGATTGTGTGCCAGAACCTCGGCCCCAGGAACCACGTAGATCAACGCGTGTTTCGCAACCACCATTGCATCCTGGCAACGTGTACGGCGAAAGGAGAATCCCGTCTCACATCATCCGCAACTACAGACGCGAAGGTGAATGGGTTCCTCCACAAGAGCGACTCGTGCGCCACCATGCTTTCCAGTGGCACAGTGCACGTCCACCTGCTCAAGACCTTGCGCCTGAACAAATTGCGGAACGACGCGCGCATATGTACAGGCAGCATATCAAGCAAGGGTTCTTACCCGTCTTTCCAGATGAGGAACCGGCAAATGCCGAAGAACCCATGGACGAAGACGCCCTGATCGCTAGACTAGTGGAAGAAGGGGGGCAAGATTTGATCGACTTTCTTTGTGCGAAGTCGGCGGAAGTAATTGAGAAACCCAGGATTCCGAAGCAGCATTGCAATCTGAAGCATTTACCTGCTCAGGAATGCGTAAAATGGGAAAGCGCTGAAGGTGATGAAATTAAAGCGCTAAAAGATCGACAAGTATACGAGTTAGTTGATCTACCCAAGGGGAGACGAGCGATCAAAAATTGCTGGGTCTACACGCCTAAGTCGGACGGACGATACCGTGCTCGACTGGTGGCGAAAGGTTTCTCCCAGATAGAGGGAATAGACTTCGACGAGCTATTCTCTCCTGTAGTCCGGTACGAAAGTATGCGCCTTCTCCTCGGCCTCGCGGCTTTAGAGGATTGGGAAATAGAGGGCGTTGATGTAAAAACCGCCTACTTATACGGACATCTGGAAGAAGAGATCTACATGGAACAGCCAGAAGGACACGTTGTGCCTGGCCAAGAGAAGAAAGTGTGGAGACTACGCCGAGCGTTGTACGGCCTTAAGCAAGCCGGCTTATCCTGGTGGCGCGAAGTATCCGCGTCTATGACCAAACTAGGATTCAAGCGATGCAAATCCAACGCTGGCGTATATATTTACCGCAACAGTAAGACTGGCAAACTTGTCATTGCTATAGTCTACGTCGATGATGTGCTATTTATGGGAAATGATCCTGCCCTTCTGAAAAAGAAGAAAGAGGAATTCAAGAAGCGATGGGATTGCAGGGACACATCTGGTAATGAGTTCCTTGGCATGTGCATCCGTCGTAATCGAAAGAACCGGAAGATCTACCTAGATCAGCGAGATTATCTTCAAAAAGTCTTGGAGAAGTTTGAGATGACAGCATCTAAACCCGCTTCTACTCCACTCCCTGATGGCTACCAAGCCCTCACTAACACCGAACCAGTTAATCCAACGATCCGACTCCGCTTCCAACAGGTGATTGGCTCCCTTATGTATATCATGATCGGAACACGACCCGACATCAGTTACGCCGTGACGCAACTTTCGCAACACGCCCACAACCCAACTCAGGAACACCTGAACTGAGCTTATCAAGTTCTTCGGTACCTGAATGCGACCCGACTCTATCGGATCACGCTAGATGGGGGAAAGGGTGAAGGAATCATATCCTTCAGCGACTCTGATTGGGCAGCCGACCCAAACACCAGACGGTCATCTACCGGGTATTTTGTCTCAATCGCTTCTTCAGCGGTCACATGGACTACTTGTGCGCAGAAGACAGTCGCGTTGTCCTCAACAGAGGCCGAGTATATGGCGCTTTCCGATGCCAGCCGCCAAGTAGTATGGATCAAGCAACTTATGGAGGAGCTTGGATTCATCCTACCTTCCCTTCCACTGTGCGGTGACAATATGGGGTCACTATTCCTCGCACAGAACGAATCTGTAGAAAAGCGGTTGAAACATATTGATATTCGCTACCACTATATCAGGGAGGTAGTTATGGATAGAAAGGTCACCTTGGAGAAAATCCTTGGTACGCAGAATCCTGCAGACCTTCTTACCAAAAATCTCGGCGCGGTCAAATTTAAATATTTCCGCGACAACTTCTATGGCCTCGAATTTGTCGAGACCAAACAGCGCTGAAGGAGTGCTATACAAATACCTAGACGCTCAGTCCACGCGGTTATTCGCAGATGCGACTTCGAGCATAGGGGAGTGTTGACAAAGCAGCATTAGCGCTAGTCATGCTCTCGTCACATGTCACATCACGTGACAGCATAAGCGCCGTCACAGGCGCTCAGACCGGATCATTTGCTCTTGCCATACGTTGACAATAGAAGCATTGATCACACGAGGCTGTGCGGAATGAATACCTGCACGCTTCCATTATGCTATCTATTATTAGTTCAATAGAATAGCTGACAGTTTTCCGATTGCATTCATCTGCATCCGTCGATGTGCTTGTCAGCGTAGTATGCGTAGTGTAGTTACCCTGCACCCTCTATGGTATATAAGGACTCTTAGATAGCCCAATTATGATAACTTTCTCTGCTCTTCTACTCGCTCTCACAAAGCTCAAACCACCTTAAGTTTCAAGCTAACCACCGTCTCATACAGCAAGGCAAGTGTTTTACCTATCGTACACTACCATGCGTGCTCGTCGTACGCTTTGCTTTCAACACCAATGGGGAGCAACAATTGGTCAAGGCGTCAACTTTGATGCTTTAAACTTACCTGATGAACCTCATTGAATGGTCATGGCCCAATTGCTTCACAATGCCCATGTTACCAACATTGAGTTAATCAAGGAATACATTGATGACCAAATCAATGAATTAACTAGTCATTACAATGCTGCCCTGGAGATGGCATACAACCACATTGCCCTCCTTGAGGCCACTGTTGCATCCTATCACAATTTGGGTACACAAGTCAACAATCTTCAAGGCCAAGTAAACAAACTCCCTGCAGACGTCAATGCTGGTGTTGCAAAAACCAGGATTCCAGAGCCACCAACATTTGCTGGCTCTGAAAATAAGATGCAGTTGGAGGACTGGCTGAATCAGATTGCTCTTTTCTGTGCTGCATCTGGTATTGTCACCGATCAGCAGAAGATTATTTGTGCTCTCACTCGCTTGCGCTCACCAGCCAGCACTTACATG
>QFDT01001190.1:0-17934 GCA_003315915.1 Macrolepiota dolichaula
TCTACTATCTGATCTTTGATCACTTCACTGCTTCTACTTGCTTATCTAAGACTACTGTCCCCTTGCTTATATACTGAGCTTAGGTAAGCATCAGGATTTGTGATAAATTCCTACTGTAATAGTAAGTATGTGTGCGGTCATATGGAGTAAACGCAGAAAGTACCATGCTCGTGCAGTGAATCCACTACTAAAAAAAATATACCAAGATGCAATCACTTATTTCTGTGTCAATTGCCGTGAGCAGCCCTACTTTTGCAGTGGAGCGTAGAAATCTTCCTGACAAAACCTTAGTCGTTGTAGGTATCACAATTGGTTTTGGGGCTTGAAGCACAGGGCCAATCCTAACATTCTGGTAAATGAAAATGAAGTGGTTACCAAGTTGGGGATATTGACACTCTCAAACTCTTACAAAATAGGATTGGTGGTGCCGTGACATGTTCCTTAGCAAGTAGGATGATCCTTGAGCTACGGGAATATGGAAATCACACATCTTCCTTCAGCCAAGATGTTGAGATCTCTACTCTCCATTTTGGCCCTCACAGTGGCCTAGTGTAACAGATGACTAGTATTTGGGGGAGGAGAGGAGGCATGGTGTGATTAGCATTCAGATGAAACATTTGTATTCAATTCTTTTACTGAAGAGCCTGATGTTGAAAGCAAAGTGTACAACAAGCACACATGGTAGTGTATGATAGAATAGACTACTTGCCTTGCTAATGAAACTTGGTGAAAGCTTGAGGGCTTAGAGTGTTTGCTTGTGAGAGTGAGTGATAGAGCAGAGAAAGTTATCATAATTGGACTATTCTAAGGTCCTTATATACCATAGAGGGTCCAGGGTATCTACATACTATGCATACTACGCTAACAAGCACATTGATGGATGCAGATGAATGCAATTGGAGAACTGTCAGCTATTTTATTGAGTCTAGAGATAGCTACATAATGGAAGTGTGCAGGTATCATTCTGCACAGCCTTGTGTGATCAATGCTTCTATTGTCAATGTATAGCAAGAGCAAATGATCTGGTCTGAGTGCCTGTGATGGCACTTATCTGTCACGTGACGTGACATGTGACAAGAGCATGACCTAGTGCTAATGCTGCTTTGTCAACACCTGAGTGTTACAACTGGAGGTTGTATGACTTGCAGTGGTACAGCAAGTTGTTAACAGCAGAACATAAAGCATAGCAGTGTGCTAAGTACAAGAACAGACTAAGTCAGACTGTCAGCTGATTGAGTCAGTTGAGTGTTGGCAGAGTCAGGCCTTTGTTATGAATCCAGAAACTCATGTCCTAGTTTCTGAAGGACAGAACCTTCTCAGAGTCATCTCTGGATATACCTCTGACTATAGGCTTGTTAACAGCAGAACAAAGAGCATAGTGGTTGTACTGAGGGAAACGCATGCACTTACAGAGTGAACTTGAAGGTAAAGCTTGTGTTATATTCCCTTGGGGCAATCGTGTACTATAATATCCATCCATTCCTATCAGTGCCTCACTTGTCATGGACCTGCTATTTCTCTATCTGCAATCCCTACATTGTTTACTCAGCCACTACGTGTTATGATTGTCTCCTCTATCTTGTAATAGTATGTCATTCCCTTTCATCGTCTTGGACTTGTCCTAGTCTTCTACCTTCCCTGTCTATTTTTGTCACCATCATTCCTAAGAGCTGTGTCTCTCTTTTTCTATTCATCTGATTGGTCAAAGACCGAGTTTCCTTATTATGCATGCACTAAAGATAGTGACACCTTGGTAAAAAGGTTGGGGATTGGATCCCAATGTGCGGACTCTATTTACCTTGTATTTGTGTACTGATTAGTTTGGACAAACATTGATACAGACTCATATACTGAAGCATAGTGTACTGTGTACCTTAGCTTTAGTATTGTTGTTAACCAGTGTGTTCCCATCAATATTGTTTGACATTGCAAATCTGTTTCCTCAATTGTCTTCATTGATGATTAGACTTACCATATAACACCTGCCTGGAAGCTCTGCGCGTTGCTCAAGTTCAGGAGACAACCTCTCTGTTGTTACATCAAGAAAACCTTTGTCTTGCTCAACTCCACTTGGCGCTTACCTCATTCTCTAGTCTGGGACTACGGATCAACTGGTAGTACTGCTGAGGCAACTTCTCAGCAGCCCATCTTCTGGCATGGCTTTGGACTAGGTCCAAGCATAACACTATGTCAGTAATTACTCAGCCGCCGTTACAGACTCTCCAGTAGGAATACACCAACAGTATATATACACCTAGATACTCTGCTGCATTCCTTACACTTTATCAACTAGTTGATTCCCTTCTCTTCTCTCTCATTGCCCTCAAGTCTTCATCACTTGTTGCAACCTGAGTTGATCACTTAGGGAGGTCGTAACATTTCGTAAAGCATCTACAACTCATCTTGCAGAAGAAGGCCATTGTGTATGAGCCTTAGTGGACCTGCTTCTAGAGACAGGACCAGAGAACCAACACCAGCACTATCAGAAGAAACCACCTCAGAGGAGGAGACTACTTTGGAAGAAGAAACCACCAAAGAAGAATTTTCAGACAAAGAATCACACAGCAACAAAAATGCTGATGGACCACCAGACACAGAAAGTGATTACACAGACAGTAACACAGAAGAAATGTCTGACCAGGAAATAGCACCAGCAGCACCCACAGTAGGCCATGGAAAATTGCTCATACCGGAACCAGGGTTCTTTGATGGAACCAGGAGTAAATTTGAAAATTGGTGGAGAGCCACCCTGCTATTTTTAAAATTCAACAGAATTGAAGGGGCTGACAACAAGGCCACAGCAGTACTCACATGCCTTAGGGGAGGGACAGCAGGA
This sequence comes from Macrolepiota dolichaula, assembly GCA_003315915.1. Taxonomy (NCBI): domain Eukaryota; kingdom Fungi; phylum Basidiomycota; class Agaricomycetes; order Agaricales; family Agaricaceae; genus Macrolepiota; species Macrolepiota dolichaula. Next base: position 2,837 of record QFDT01001190.1, read on the forward strand.
CAATTTGCCTCAATAAAACTTGCACAGTTGGGAGGCACAGACAATACAGTTGATTGGGACAAGTTCTCAAAAGAGATGGTGTCCACATTTGGAGATCACATGGAGCAACCAGAAGTGAAATAGAAGATTGAAATGTTCAAGCAAAGGAACAAGAACACTGCCGACTACCTTGTGGAATTCAGGGTACTCAAGATCAAGGCCTGCACAGACAACGCACACACACTTTTCCTTCTCAAAAGAAATGTATGACCGGACATAATCAAGACCATACTGGGATACCCAGCAGAAGGAATGCCCCACACCTATGACAAATGGGTCAAAGCAATCCTATCAGTTGGGAAAGGATATGAGTCAACAGAGTCCAGAGACAGGCACACCACAACAGGTGTCACATATGGAGAAATGGGTCAACCAATGGAGATAGGACAACAGGAGTCCAGAGGACCCAAATGCTACAACTGCGGCATCAATGGACACATCACAAAAGAATGCAGAAGGCTGAAGAAGAAGAGAGGAGGATGCTTCAACTGTGGAAAGGACGGCCACATTGCCAGGAATTGCAGAGCACCCAAGAAATCCCAGAACAGGGGAATAGAGAATGACGAAGAAGAAAAAACCAAGCAGGGTTTTGTCAAAGGGTCTGATTGAGTGCAAAATTGAGACCCCATGTATCTAACTTTTCTTCTAAATCATATGTCATTCCACAAAGAAGAAAAGGAGCATGAGAACTTCTGATAAAGCCAACTATCTCAACCAAGACAAGAACAAAAAAGGTTGAAGCAATCATTGACACGGGATGCACAGACACATGCATTGGCAGACAAGCAGCAAAGGAACTACAACTACCCACGACACCACTAGAAAACCCAAGGATGGTATATAATGCAGATGGAATGACCCAGAAACTGGTCATGGAAAAGGCCATATTCAAGATGGCAATTGGAAACCACATGGAACATATGGAGGCACAGATATTGGACATACAATTAGCAGAACTATTTTTAGGTCACAATTGGATCATGGTGCACAACCCAGAAATAGATTGGAAGGCTGGACGGATCAATTTTATGAGATGCCTGGAAGGATGCAGTATACAACACGGAAACTGGGAGACCCACAATTGAACAGTGAAGGTGGAAGAAGTTGAAGATGATATCAAGAAAACCATGGACCCCACGAAGGCTGAAGACCTACTGCAGTACCTACGACAATTCACCCACCTGTTCAACAAGAAGAACTTTGACAAACTACTATCACCAAGCAAATGGGACCACAAAATCAACCTAGCAGAAACAGCACCCAAAGACATGAATGCCAAGGTGTACCCCATGATGGTCAAGGAAAAGAAAGAGCTCCGGGAATTTGTAAAGGAAAACCTCGCCTCAGGATGCATCAGACCATCTAAATCCCCATATGCTGCACCATGTTTCTTCATACCCAAGAAGAACGGCAGCAAGGGACTATGCCAAGACTACAGGAAGCTAAACCAACATACAATCAAGGACAAGACACCACTACCCCTGATAGAAGAAGTTATTGACAGGCTAAAAGATGCGAAGTACTTCAACAAGCTAGACATTATATGGGGATACAACAACATCAGGATAAAGGAGGGACATGAATGGAAAGCGGCATTTGTCACGAATGAAGAGTTATTTGAACCAACAGTCATGTTCTTTGGAATGTGCAATTCCCCAGGGATGTTTCAGCGAATGATGAACTGCATCTTCAGGCAGTTACTGCAGGAAGGTATCCTGATCAACTACATGGACAACTTTGTGATACCAGGAAAAATGAAGGAGGAACTAGCGGAGCGAACATGCAGGTTCTTGGAAATAGCGGAGAAACACAACCTATACTTCAAAAGGACAAAGTATATGTTCGATGCAACGGAAATACTGATCCTGGGTGCCATTGTGAGAGATGGCAAAGTAAAGATGGAGGGGGAGAAAATAGAAGCAGTACAAAACTAGCCAACCCCAACAAACGTCAAAGGAGTGGAGTCATTCCTAGGATTCACAAACTTTTACTGAAGATTCATCAAAGGGTTCAGTGCAATTGCAGCACCACTACACAAGGTCAAGGGCAATGCAGGATGGATGTGGGGGAAAGAACAACAACAAGCATTCAAAGAGCTCAAGAAGAGGATAACAGAAGAACCAGTACTGGCTTTACCACAAGACAAAGAACAGTTCAGGATGGAGGTAGACACATTGGGATACACAGTAGGAGGAGTGCTCTCCCAACTCCAACACAACAAGTGGCACCCAGTAGCATTCATGTCAAGAACCATGAATCTGGCAGAAAGGAACTATGAAATCTATGACAAAGAACTACTCACCATCATGGAGGGTCTCAAGAGATGGAGACAGTATCTACTGGAAGCCAAGGAGCTGTTTGAAATCTGGACAGACCATGAAAACCTGAAGTACTACAAGGAACCCCAGAAACTCAACAGACAACAAGCCTGATGGTACCTCAGTGTTAGGATTTTGCCAGGGCTCTTGTCCAGCAGTGCACGTTAATCCCGTACTGGACATTACAAGGCTAGCTAGATCTCCCAACGGATCCAATGCTTCTCGTCCTCTTCACTAGGACCTTGCTGTGGTCAGATAGGACAGCAGATAAGGAATGGCAAGAACAACAAGTCTACCAGACTTGTAGTCACAGCCGAGATGATGTCAAGTACCTTAGACAACGTCGAGAGAGAGAGAGGGAGAACGCCAGGTAGTTCTTGCCTTGTTAGGGCTCGAAGAACTCAACACTAGGAGCAAGAGAAAAACGCTGTCTAGTAGCAACAATGCTAAGATTTGAATTGGGAAACTACCTACTTACAAGCTTGCTATTTATCGTGTATTGTACAAGCTATTGAGAGGTGGTAATTCACTAGAAGGCGAGGGAAAACAGAAGTCCATATCTAAACATAGTGTGGGGAACAACGGAGATCCATAGTTAAACATAGTATGGGAACAGAAGAAGAGAAGAGAAAGAAAAAGCGGGAGTCCGTGCTCCAAAGAGTTCAAGGTCTCTAAGTTTAGCTATTTTCCTACATCAGTGTTGTTTGTCCATTTACTCCAAGTTAAGTTTTTCTTTTTCATGAAACTCCCAATCTTCCCATTGTGCATCGACTACCATCATGTCTGTGAGGATGTCGAAGGAATTAAAAATAGTGTTCATAACACTCAGATTACAAGACTACAACTTCACACTCAGGCACATCCTAGGAAAAACAAATACCAAAGCAGATATCCTATCCAGGAGATTACAAGGGGATGAAGAACATCAACCAGGAAGTCAAAGCATTCCTAAGACACTATGTGAACTATTGACAAAGCGACTGGGCAGAATGGCTAGCAGTGGCAGAATTCCAGTACAACAACAAACAACACAGCGCCACAGGACACTCTCCATTCTACATCAATTATGGGAGACACCCTTGGAAGGGAAACCTGTCCACAGACTCCAAAATGCCAGTGGTAGAAGAATTTATCTGAGACCTAAATGCAATCAGGAAGGAAGTATTGGAGCACCTGGCTGTGAAAGGAGATGAAACAAAACAAAACCACAATGGTAGATGAGGCAAGAAACGTGAACTATCTATAGGACAATGGGTGTGGGTTGAAGGGACAAACATCAGGACCAACAGACCCATGGAGAAGTTAAACAACCAAAGATACAGACCATTCCAAATCACCGAGCAAGTGGGAGTGTTGGCCTACCGCCTGAAGCTCCCAGAAGACTAGATCATACATGATGTCTTCAACAAATCACTGTTAACGCCACACCAGACACTGACCTACATGGGACAAGAAACACCACCACTGGCACCACCAGTACTAATTGGGGAAGAAAAAGAATACAAGGTGGAAGAGATCCAAGGAAAATGCAAAAGGGGCAGAGGAACGCAATACCTGGTACACTGGAAAGGGTATGGAGATGAACATGACTCATGGGTACCCACATCCTCATTAGGAAACACACAGGAGATGCTGGAGTCATACAGGAAGTCCCTTGTGGAGCAAGGAAAACCTATAAAAGAGGGGCAGAAATTGCCAAGAGCAATCATTAACTGTACACTTTGAACCATGTCTTCCACCAAAAACCACCAATTTGTTACCTCACTCCTCAACTCTGAAGAACCACAAGCACACAACTCCATTACTTGAGACGTCACCATGGACAAAGTCACCTTGTTAGTCACCCAGATGATCACAGAGCACAGGAAGGGAGCATCCATCAATGAAATGCTTAGCTGTGTCAATGACATTTCCAACATACAGAAGGCAGTATCTGCAGCAAAGTCTGCAATGAAGGATGCACAGCTAGTCTTAACTGCAATCACCCCACAAATCCAAGCAGCAACTTGAGGACAGAGGAGGCACAACCAAGCCATTGACCATGTAGAGGATATACAAGTCAACCTAGAAGACTTTATTGATGCAGACATTGGAGGAAAACTGCTATCACTGTGCTCAATCCTATCAGAGGTACTAGTCCTCATACACTACAATGGAAACAACAAGGAGGAAGGAGTGGTCAAGTTAGCACAACTCCTCATGGGTATGGACTCATATCCCCTGGAAAGCAGGAAAGCCAGGAGATCCGGAAAGATGGATAAGAAGGAAAGAGAGGATAAAGTAAAAACCAAACACATCCCAGCCATTGCCCTGGAAGTCGAGAACATGCTCTCCTTCCTGACGGTGCTCAAACAAGTAGGACCAAAGGAGGTCAGGGAATGGGAGTTCTCCAGCACATTCACCACACTCCTTGACAATGGAGAACTCAACAAACAATACATTGACCACATCCTTGCTACCCTACTTATTGACAAGCCCAACACCTGGGGCACCATGAAAGGTATCAAGATTGCCATGTTTGCAGGAGGACCGGATCATGCCAAGTTATTCATTGCACACAGCATGGTCAATGACAAGTTCTACGCAGGACCCACCAAGAAAGACCTTGTACAATTCATTGTAGGGTAACTGTGTGGTCACAGAGCATAAAAAGGGGGTAATGTTATATTCCCTTGGGGCAATCGTGTACTATAATATCCATCCATTCCTATCAGCGCCCCACTTGTCATGGACCTGCTACTTCTCTATCTGCAATCCCTACATTGTTTACTCAGCCACTACATCAGTAATTACTCAGCCGCCATTACAGACTCTCCAGTAGGAATACACCAACAGTATATATACACCTAGATACTCTGCTGTATTCCTTATGCTTTACCAACTAGTTGATTCCCTTCTCTTTTCTCTCATCGCCCTCAAGTCTTCATCACTTGTTGCAACCTGAGTTGATCACTTAGGGAGGTTGTAACAGCTTGAGGGTGAGCTTGTAGAGCAAGTTGTATGTGCAATGTAAAGTGTAGAGAGAAAGTTAATGTTATGCATAGTGAACAGAGTCCTTATATACCATATAGTGTAGTCCGATGACTAAGCATCTATCCTAAGTAAACTATTGCATTACTCAACATGCAGACAAGATGTGACAGGTAGTCGACCTACAGTGTGATGAGTGACTCAGGCCAGCAAAGTCATACAATGTAACGAGTGACTTGGTGTCACTGCGCCTGCTGGTGTACCACAGGGATCTCAGTGGTCATGTGCTGGTCTACCACTGGTGTCTCAGTGGTCCACCACTACCTTTCTGGTCCCTCGGCACTGCTTTTGGCATGCCGTGAGCATGCCACTAAGGAATAATCACATTGTAAAGTACTGTTCTCATGGTCCACCAGCGCTGACTTTGGCATGCCATCAATTTGCTACAAGAAGTATAATGAGACAAAAAAAATGTGAACATTTAATTACAAAATATACAACAGAATAGTGAATGTACAACAAAATAAGCCTCATCTAGCTCATGTCCTCATAGTCATCAGGCCCCAGATATATGGAAAAATTGGCTGCCATGTATGGTTGGCTTAATGGCAAGATGACAATGTTCATGAGATCAGCCATGTCGCGTTGATTAAGAGAGTGGAAGACCCCCCTTGGAGATGCAGAGGTAGATGCTGTGCAGAACATGAGCAATAAGGTATAACATATGAGAAACAGAAGCTTATGAAGTTGAGACATATCAGAAGCCTCTTGAGATGTTGATTCTTCAGATGCAAGGTCAGGGTTGAGCACATCCATAAAAACATGGGAAGGGGATGGCAATTTTTCAGATGCAATGTCAGAGTTGAGGACATCCATAAAGACATGGGAGGGGGATGTGGGTTCAGAGTTGTTGGGGCTGCCGTGACGCCAGCTGGAGGCATCTGAATGAGAATCAGGAGTGTTAGCAAACACATCTTGAAAAACAGTGGAGGGAGACGGTGATGTGGACATGTGGCGACCAGTGCTGAGGATGTTTTCAAAGACATAGGAGGGGGAGGGTGATGAACCAGCACTGGCACCAGCACTAGCAGGGACGAGAGAAGGGGGGAACCAGCCAATAGGTGATTGAGCATGACGAGCGAGTGGCAAGAGCTTGAAATGCTTAGGAACCTCAGGTGATTTGAGGTCCCACATGTTTGAGTCTTGTTGTATTGGGGAGAAGTGCTGTGGAGAGCTTCTTGGCAGGGATAGCATCTCTGAGGCACTCCCCCAAATGGTGCCAGTGAAGAGGCTTTTGCCATAGCTGGAGTGGGTCCACAGCCAATGTTGCAATTTGAGAGGGCTGTGATATCTTCTGTGGTAAGATCCACCCCCCTGTCCATTTGAGGGAGGGATGTGGTGCAACTTGATCTTGCTCAGCTTCTGCATGTTGTTGCACAAGTGAGATCAAATCTACTTTTGTCTTCTTTGGCTGCCAATGGGATGGTTTTGAGGGGCCAATGGCTGGCTGTCTGGCTGCATGCATTGAGGAAGGAGTGGCAGCATTGGTTGGATCATGAGCAGCCTTCAGCAATGCCTCCTCATAGAGGTCAAAAAAACTGGCAGTACAGCACATTATCATCTCCCACCATTCCATATTTCCAGATTCTAAGTAGCAGAGGCGCTCCTGAAAAGTCTTTATATGATTTGTGGCATCTATGGCCACACCTTGGTAGAGCAAGCACTGAGAGCAATTGATCAGGGGCTGCTGGGTGGGCATTGGTCCAGGGGGCAACAAAGACTCTGGAATTGGGTTTTCCTTTTCTTTGATTGCTTGTTTTTTGTGGAAGATGATGCAGGCAACCAGAGAAGCAAAACTGAGTATTTCTGAATTGTCCTGCGGCTCCTGTTTCTTGGTCCACCAGCAGTTCTTGTACCTGCTGGCCGTGCCAAGAGGAAAGAAAACCAAATCTCCTGCATCAAGAATGTTATGGAGCTGCTCATCAAACGTGATGGCCCCCATACTGTGGTCAATTTTTTTTGACAACACCCATGTCAAGGTCAGGATGGTCATGGTGGCCTGATTCACTGTGACTACCTACAGGCTGAACCATGACATTGCGAAGTACTTTGCAATGTCAAGTAAGCGCCTGTAGATAAACCAAAGTGAGTCACTTACAAATTCTTTCCCCAATTGTTTACACATCCAGGTAGCCCTGTCAGGATTGGCATTTTGAATTGCTGTTAGGATTGCCTGCAGGCAGGAATCAATATACAATGACAAGTTGCTAATTCAGGGTGGATGTGGAGGGAGGCATTGCAACAAGGTGTTGAAGATCAAGGACAACAATAAGGATCTGATCATCAATTTTCCAAAGTTAACATATAATCACATGATGTCTATTGTTCTACAGAGTGCAATACTTTTGTCACAGATTTGGCAGAATACATTGTTTACGTTATATCTCACTGAATACTGGGCCGTTTACCTCATGCTTAGTACCGTTGGAAAGCCCTCGTCCGTCGCATTCTGACAATACCCGGGATGTTGCGGGGTGTGCATCCGTTCAGGAGCTACACACCAATCATTATTATCTATATTATGTGTTGATTATCTGTACCATCTGTAGTTTATCACTCCTCATTGTTCTAGAGGGTTCTGGAACAATCAGTAAGATAAGATCTTTATCTATGTTGTCATATGGTGTCATTGTTAACAATCAGTAAGGGTTTTATGCCATTGGCTAGGAGATATTAGTTTCTCCATGTAATTAGTAAAGACTAGAGTCCCTGGGGTCATCTGATAGTGTCCCAGGTCCTAGTCCTCTGTGTATATAAACTAGCTGTCTGGCATCTGTAGGACCTAGACTTAACAACTTGTCTACAGCCTAGCCTGTCTTATCCTCCATCCACTATCTGATCTTTTGATCTCATCTCATCTCTCACCTGCTTATCTAAGACTGCTGTTCCCCTGTCTTTATCTTGAGCTTAGGTAAGCATCAGGATTTGTGATAACTTTGAGTTGACATAACTGAATGCAACAATGGCATTATTGGCTATACTTTTCCACATGTCTGCCTTCTGTGCTCCATATGCTACTGGCCCTGGCAGTTGTGCTGATGCTTGCTGCTCCTCCCATATTCTTTTTTGGGTGAGGAAGAATTGGGTTGTCCACTGCATCTCATATCCCACTAGTGTGATTTCCTCCTGCCATCTCATTTTTCTGGCTCTTGCATGTAGGTAATGTATATGTTGAACTGCAGATGTGTTATTTATTATATAATCAGTGGTGGCAGACTTACACTTGTGGAGAGCCAAAGGTGAACTTGTATCAGCTTGAACAGCAGATTGCCATATCCATAAAAGCCAAAGCGATGTTGACCCTGACCTGTTTGGATCAAGCAGAGCTGTGCTTGCCTGAACATCCTCCTGTTTGAGAACTTGGAATTTGAGAAGGATTGCGGGATCAGCAGTCAATCAAACCATGGCCAATCGGCATTTGTTATACATACAACAATGGAGAGAGATCTTCCTGTTGATCTTTGCAATTTCTGTCCGTGATCATGTCTGAATACTTTTGCATGGTACAGGATGTATGACATGTAAGTACTGGTATGATTTCTCTGCTATCAGTTAGTGAAGGGCAAGGAGGTGCTGCAATGCTTGATTCTTGTGCAGTGCCAGTTCTACAACTCCGTAGGGTTCGTGTAGGACTTCAGAGGAAGATGGGAGGGCAATTGGCCATGAGGATATCACTGGTATATCAAGCATAGATGCCAAAGGCAATGTATCAGTAGCTGATTCTGGCAATTCATCATCAACAATGTCAAAGTAAGTGAGTTTCTCAAGTGGCATGTTGACATGCACGTTCATTGGCATGCCAGATACTTTTTTTTGTGCCTTCTCAAGCAGTACAATGTCTGCATGCAGGATGCTTGACATTTTGGTCAAGCTCTCATTGGAATTCACGAATTGTGCAGGTTCATTGACAGCACAGTATTGCAATTCTATTCTGCAACAAAAATGTCAGATATAGCCGCACAAATGTTCAGAACACAAACTGTTTTTCCTCCACACTGAGCGCAGTCCAAATCCATTTTTTGGCATCTGTTTTCCCCTGCTGGGACTGAGAAGTACTCATTGAAATATTGTCTAGGTTAGACCTGGTGGCAAGAATGTCCATGGCCGCAGGATCTGTAAATTGACAATTCTCAGCAGTCATAATTTTCTGCTCCCAAAGAAGCCGATCTTGAGCCAATGCTGCATTTGCTATGTTTGAGAAATATGCCTCTGATTCAGCAGCCATCTGAGTTGCCTCTTCAAAACAATTACAGAGTGCTGGCACTGAACCTTGTGAGTTCAAGTAAAAAATAGTGAATAGATTTTGTACCAATCCCAAGCATCTTCTTGAAATTTGAGTCGGTTGCATGATCATCAATTGTTTTGCTAGTGTTGCCATTTGGACTGTGGGCAAAATGGCATTCATGTTTGACCAGAGCATTTCAAGGATTTCGCTAACAGTAACCCCAGAATGTGGAATAAAGGATGTTGCATAGCAGAAGAGACATTCCTCCTTGTGTCCATGCACATGGAATATGCCAATGCCGCAATCAAGCTTTAGGCCAGGCAGAAGCAAGTGGCCAATGCAATCTTGTAGGTGAACAAAGTATTGACATGCAATATCATAAATGAGCATTGCCCCCTGTTCAGGATTGACATTAGTTGTCTTCAGGGCCTGCAACAGAATCCAGTCAATGTTTTTCTGCTGTTTGCCCTTGAAGAGATTGGCAATTGCATTGGGGGCAAAGCAGCCATGCCAAGCACAGGCAATACCAACAATCCTGGTGACATCACACACCTTGGACACACGCATAGTAAGATCAATGGCACAGAATTGTGCCTGGCATGGTGCTTTCTGCAACATAGTTCAGTCAAGAGGAGAATATTGATTCCATTTACATTTCTCACTGTTTGACATTCCACTGCCACTTCTAGAAATTTGGTGTACAAATCCCGGTGCAAGAACATCCCTGTGCCTTCCAAAAGCCATATATCTGATGTGTATTTTTGTTGCACATGATCTGCTTTTATGTTCCCATTGGCCACAAAGAACCACCAATAGACCCATCTGTGCAAATCATTTTAAAGTGACATATAATAAGTAGTCCATGAAATACCTGTTAGCATCCTGTTTCCAATCTTTTGGGAGATTGATCATCTCCTGTGGACATGCAGGGCAAAAGATTGTGAGTTCACCTGCTGCTGGTTTATGAGTACGGCAGGTGCTGGTGCTGTGGCCAGCCCATTTTTTTTTCTTCAGCCAGCACCACAACCTTAACATACAGAGGAGCTCCTGCTATAAGTTTGGTGTGTGAGAGAGCTCCATTGGGTAGGTGAGGCAACGGAGCTTTTGGAAATATTGGTACACTGTTACTTTGCATTCCAGGTTTGAAAGGCGGAAATCATCCAGGACTCCAATAGTGAACAGTGTTCAATAAGAACTGAAAGTTGCTGGGATGAGGCCAGCATACATGACATTGGCATGAATTGAATTACTGCCTTGGCAGCCACAGGTCACCAATGCCTGATGGTGCACACCATTGATGTGGACAATTCAGATGTAGTGATTGTTGAATGCATCTGACCTTGGGACTGGGCCTTGATTCGATAACCCTGCCTCTGGTGTGCTCAGATATTGCACCACTTCTTCAAGATCTTCATCATCAATGCCCTCATCATTTATGTCCTCATCTTCATTTCCTTTCCCTTGCTTGTAGGTCTCCAACATTGGCTGTGGGGCTGCCGGTAAGTGCATTTTTAGACATTCTTGTTCTTCTTCATTGGCAAGGGCTTGTATACTTCCCAGGATTTTGATTTCAGTGTCAAGACAAGCAGAACCCATATCATGGTATGGTATCAGAATGTATGTGCCGACCTCCCACAAAGCAGCAGGCCAAAAGAAGGTTCCTGTCCAACATTGGATATTATGTAATGGACAATTCTGGTGGTCATAATGCATGCAGGATTGGCAAAGGAATGCCGGTGATGTGCAGTCATCATATTTCCAGAGCGCTAATTGCTTGTTTGAACAATGCATGCATCTTCTGTTATTTGGCAGTGCTTCCCTTGCCAGTAAGGCTTCTAATAGTGTCTCTGAGTGTGCACAAAATTCTTCCATCCACATTTGTTGCTACCCTGAGTTTGAGATTTGATTCTGGCTTGATTTATTCCATTCGCCTTGTTTAATTTTGGACCCTCATTGTACTCGTCTTGTATATCAACCTGAGCGCATTCCGTGTATGGGCCATCATCACTGATAACCAATCACCTTATATCAAGGGGATCTATCTGTTGATCAAGTATTGGCCTCAATGGAATCTGGATACGGTGGGTGGTTCTTTGGCCCCTGCGTGCATTTGTTTTGACTGTCTGGAAGGTCACAGTATCAACAGTATCATCATTGCCTTCAACCATCATTTCTGTCCTTCTTTGCTTCCAGCCTGGCATATTGAACAGTGAGAAACCTATGAGAGGAGATGATTGCAATCGTGATCATCTGGCATGGCCTCATCTTCGGCATATGCCTTGCACACGTGCTGTTCTTGACCTCTATCCACCATGGCAGCAATTCCAAACATTAAAGTTCACAAACCACAAGGCCATTACCATTACACTGTTGAGGAACGGAAAGTGATTGAAGAGTTCAAGGAGGATTATCGCTCACAGGAGACAACTATTGGGAGGGCACATATCTTCAAAACACAAATACTACCAGCGATATTCAATTATTGGACATCAAATGGTCAATCAAGGCTCAACAAGGAGACTGCTGATGAGCGTGTTGCAGTAATGTGAACTGCTATTTTGGCATGGATACTCCTGACACATGTCTAGGGGCTTGGTAAATAGCTAGCAAACAATTGGCAACCATATTCAATGACAAAAGCCGACAAATTAACACTTTGCATGAATTATATCAAAATTGTGTGAAAGAATCACAAAGTGGTTGTGGAAGAAGAAATTCAGAGACAACTCGGTGCTGAGAGCCTTGATGCGGGGTCCCAGGCTTATTTTACACATTGGATGGCGGCGGCAAAAACAGTATTTGAGCAAATGATGGCAAAAGAACAGGAAGCGATCAAAGAGCAGGTGGAGTGATTTAAGAAGGAAGGTCATGATTTGGCCACATGCCAGAGGTGAATACAAATGTCAATGTGTGTTAAGACTCGAACACTGGATGTCGGAGCGGACGTCAGAGATGGAGCGGAGGGGGTGAGACCTTGGCTTCAACTTATGTGTTGCGCCCCTCTCGGTATTGCAATGGTCTCACTTGAGAACCAAGGACGGAGAACACCCGAAGGTGGAGGGTTGTTCAAAGACGGAGGGAGGGAAGACGGAGAGGGAGAAAGACTGGAAGTGTCCGAAGGCGGAGGCGGACAGACGGAGGGTTCAGACACAAGTTAGAGGAGGAAATCTAAGTTGATTATCAGACTGGAGAATACAAACGTAGTAGACTAGGTTTATATACTACAGTGGATAAGAAGGTAGTACTAGTCATAAGGTCTACTGATGACGTACTACATAGGATAGTGGACAAAGGAATAGATAGAGACAAAGGAAGACAAAGGAATAGCTAACATGTGGATGCAGAGCGAATGAGTAAGCTACGGAGGGAACTCGGAGGAACGGAGGAGATACGGAGATCAGATAACAGATAAGACAAAATAGGAAGGTCTGGGAACTAAGAGGAAACCGAATAGCTGAGGTCGCCGGAGGGACAGCGACCGAGATGTCCGAGTAACCGAGAGGGGGGAAGTCCGAGGGGATAAGGACACAGGGAAGCAGAGAGGTGATATCGGACCGACGGAGTGCTGTGGCTGAATGGTGGCGCAGGAGCCAAGATCCTGTTGCTATGGGGAAAGCTTAACGGACAGCGGAGGTCGTCCGGAAGATCTTCGGACAGGTTCCTAACAATGTGTCATGTTTGTGTGTTTATCATACCCTGATAGGATGGCAGAGAAGCATGGGTACAAGAAGGTTGAGGAGTGGTCTAAGAATAGTTGGCTAGAGCGAGGGATATTTACGGTGACATTGTGGGGTCATCTTCAGGCTAATGGAAAGTGGGCAATTGATGTGTGAGTTTTTGTGAATGTCTAGCTGATGCCAATACTAACAAAATGTGTAAAGACATGAGAATATTGCTGAAAATATGGGTGTGGTAACTGCTAGCTTCAAAGAGCTGGAGGAAAAGGCATTGACAGCGTTAAAGCTGAAACTTGGTAGCTATATACGGAGCCTTCAAACAGCAAAGGAGCACATGCCTAGAATGAGCACAGGAGAGGTGTTTGGCAACAATGCTGTATTTCCCATAACAATAGATGGGACAGGTTTTCCCATACTACCAAATGTTAGTGGAAAGGACCTCAAGAAAGATGTTCTTGAAACTATCATGTGTGACTACTTGGCTGCACATTACAGTATGTCGTCTTACATTTTGATAAAATATAAACTGAAGGAAAGTAGAACTTGCAATGGGGAATAGGAAGAAGCACGCCCCCTTCAGCTGTCTAGCCAAGAATATGGCAAGATTTGTGTCACCTTGTTATCTTCCACCAGGGTATATCATTTGCAATCCCCGCAACACAAAAAAGGAAGAAATTGTATTATTTCTTGATTATATTTTGAAAAGACAAGAGATAACACCTCACGATGCATTCCAATTCAAAATGGTGGAATTAAAGAAAGATGCATTTGTGTTGGCAGCCTATCCTTTGGCAGCTGCTGATGCCAGTAACCAGATGTCCACTCTTGCCGTTCTCTGGGAGAGGGACAGTTGTATGCAACCTGGTTCCATGCTGGTTGTTTCAAAAGCATTGGAGGAGCTGCTAGCAGTGCTGAGTCATAATATCTCACTGGAACCCCACCAACAACAACCCTCCACATCAACATCTGTCCCTTCCGGTGATGTGGTTGGCCATACCCCAATTGCATTGGAGGTGAACACTAATCACACAAACTTGCCACCACTCCCACCTGTGCCATGGAGCAGCACTGTGCAACTGCCAGCCAATGGCAATGGCCACTCGCCAACATCATCCTCAATGGCTATTGTGAGCAAAAAGAAAGCTAATGATCTCAGGAGTCAGGGCATTGATCCAGGACATCCAATCAATGGGCCAAACAAGGGACAACCACAATATGTGGTCCCAATGAATGTCATTGCCAAACAATCTGAGACACTCATGCAAGAATATATGGATGTTGAAATTGATCTTACTCTGCTGCAGCTCACATCACAGCTGGATTTGGGAAGTTCTCCAACATGTCCACCTGAGCCACAGGATGTCCGACAAGTCAAGACATTGGACCAATTAGCACATGAAGAAGCAAGCACATTGACAAAGAATTTGGGCCGTCACCGACAGCATAAACCAAATTATTGTTATCAACTGCTTTGATGCTGGATAATGTTTATTGGTCGTAGTACATTGTACATAGCATAGATATGCAATTGACGTGTTCAATGTGAAATATGGAGACATTTAACTGCCAACACCAATGTGCCATTGCTGTGGGTTTCTGCCAAAGCCTCAACTCATTATTGCATAGGCTTGACCCATTGGGTTACTGGAACTTATTGATTCAGACAATGGACAAAGGCAAGCAAAAATCATTCTAGCTACACATTGAGTCACACAAGAATTCAGTATTCAACATCAATATTGCCCCCAGCATTTGGTGCTTCCCCCTTGTCAATCTCAATAATCTTCTTTTTTTTTTTTTTTTTTTTTT
>QFDT01001190.1:17942-37417 GCA_003315915.1 Macrolepiota dolichaula
TTTTTTTTTAAATCCAATTTTATTGCACTAGTATCTAACTAAGTACAAACGGGCGCGCGATAGCAGTCCCAAGTCCGAAACACCGAAACAATACAGACTGAATCCAGAGAAGTGACAAACTACTGTGTCCGAGACGAGACGAGCGAAGCGAGTTGAGTCGAGGAATAGAGGGAAACTAATCTAGTAGTTTGAATATGAAATTGAGAAGTGGCGCCAACCGCAATAACAAAGTGGAAGTCGACGAACAGAAACGTCAGAGAAAGAAAGCGATATCCTGGAAGATGGAGGGGGCAGAAGAAGGTTTTGCTATTCCCCTATAACTGCCACCACAAGAAAAATAGGAAAGTTTTGAAGTACTAACTGTAAGTCGGATGTCCAACGCCTTAGTGCACGTCTTCGACAAAATTTTGCTGCCGATCCTGTCTCCGTAGGGCTCGGTTGCGGATGGTCTCTCTCCATAAGGGGTCCCTGTCATCAGGGGGGAAAGTGAACGCCAAGGGATTGTCGTCCAAAAAGTTTATCAGCCATGCTAAGTTGTCATAGCGCCCGTTTGAGAGTAACCGCTTGAACCGCGGACATTCCTGGATAATGTGTTCACGTGTTTCCAGCATGTGACTGCATGGACACAACGTGGGGGCGTCTGGGAAGAAACGCGCATGGTACGTTCCGATGGGCACGTGATTGGAGATGCAATGCGTAAGGCGCGCGGCAAGAGATGGCATCATGTCTCGAGTGAGCCATGAGCCGCCGTTGGCATATGTGGGAAGGACCAGGTTGTCATTCGAACCCATGAGGTCGAGGAAGTGGTTTCCTCGGTATGACGTGTCGTTTGAGGTGTGGCGATGTTGCCACACCCAGAGATAGCGATCGGTCCACGATTTGCGGATGAAGCCGAGTGAGCGTCAAGAGCTGTGGGGGACGCAAGGGACTCGCAAGGACTTGGCGAGTTTATGGGCTTGGTGGTGGATGGACCACTTGAGTGATGACGGGATATCCCAGAATGTGACTTTGTGGGATGGAAAAAGGGAGAGCCAGGAGCGGAGGGGTTCGGCAATTGCAAGAGCGTCTTGATGTGCACTGTGGGCGCTGTAATCAAACAGACGTTTAGCACACGAAATCGAGTCAGTAAAGATTTGAATATGAGTAATACTACGGTCCGAAGCTTGCGCAATATCAGAAGAGAAAGAAAGAGAGGAAAGGAGACCGAGGCGGAGAGCATACGATTCCGAATCAGAAGATGTTACATGTCCGCAAGGCACAACATGAGATTTGACAGGAGAAGAGATGGAAGAGTCAAAAAGAAGAAAAGCAGAAGTAGAAGAAAGTGAAAAGGGACTGTATCCCTGACCGTACATCTTGTTGGAAGAATTAATAGGACAGGAGCCGTCCATTGAAAGAAGAAGAGAAGAGACAGAAGAAAGCGCTTGATCGCGAGCCTCGCTAGCCTCTTCGAGGTATCGGCGGACAGCTTGCGGATCATCGTCTGAAGCGCGAGGGCAATGTCTGAAAGAAATTTTTAAAGAAGAGAAATGATCGACTACTCTCATACCGGGTTGGGCGCTAGGGTGTAAGCGCTTAAAGGTGTCCGTGACTGATGCGCTGTCATGCAGGAAGTCTATGGCAGGGGTTTTTATGTTGAGTTTGTCCAAGTCTTCGTCTTGGGTGAGGAGCTTGAGCGGGTGGTTGTCGGGAAGGGTATGGAAGCGTGTGCCACACCACTTGGTGAGTTTTTGGAGGTGAAGATGGAGGGGGATGAGACCGGCGATAGATTCGGCGGCGCCTCGAGGGGTAGTGCGGAAAGCGCCTGTAATCCAAATAGCTGCCGAGCGCTGAGTTTTGTTAAGGATATCAATGAGCGCCTTATTGCGGGCGCCATTGTAGAACCAAAGCTTAAGGCCATATGTCATCACAGGGACAACACATGACCTGTATAGAAGGCGTTTTTGGAGAGGGAGAAGACCTCGTACTGAATTGCCGAGCAAGCAAAGACACTTGACTGTTGATAGAGACTTGGTGGCGTAATAACGCACGTGTTCTTTGAAGGTGAGCGCTCGGTCAAAGTAGAAACCGAGGTACCGGATGTAACGTTTGGGGGTAAGCATCAAGGTAGTGCCGTCTTCATGTCGAAGCGTGACGTCAGGGTTGGGTTTGGCCCAAGGTCAGTTGGAAAAGTGAAAGACCTCGCTCTTGTCATGTTCAAGAACGAGGCCCATGGAGGTGAGGAATGTGGAACAGGATGTGTAGACCTGTGAAAGTAAGGAAGCGTTAGTAGAGAACTTGTCCGATTGAACAACAATAAGTCCATCATCAACAAAAGAAAGTATTTTACACCAAGGATCGGAAGAGAAGTGGTACATAAAGGGAGAGAGAAAGAGGGAAGTAAGAATAGGTGAAAGTGCAGATCCTTGTCCAACACCAACAGAAGTGGGGAATTTAGGGGAAGAGTGATTGTTCCAGGAATATGAAGTGAAGTGATCAGAAAGATAATTAGAAAAGAAGTTGACAAGACAGGTGGGGAAACCGTGCCGGTCAAGGATGCGAGCCAGGAGTGAATGGTTCACGGACGGGAAAAACTGGGCGACATCAAAAGCAAGAATACTAGTCTTAAGACCCCGCTTCCAGCCTCGTCGAACTTTGTGCATCAAATATACACCGGCGTCTTCGGTCGAGCGTTGAATAAGTCCCCCAAATTGAAGGGGATGTACAAGGTTGAGGCGGGAGGCATCAAATTGGAGTCAGGTAGAGATAATCTTCTCGATGAGTTTTCCAAGAGTGTTCAGCAGCACAATAGGACGGAACATCTTCGGAGTGGTGTAATGCGGTTTGTTCGGTTTCGGGATGATGACCGACGTAGAGTCTTTGAAGTATTCTGGCCACATGGAGGTTGTGACACAGCTATTGGCGAGTTTTCGGACCGTTTCGAGCGCTCGGTCTGTTGAGAGAATGTATTTGAGGTGACGCCAGGTGAGATGATCCGGGCCGGGCGCTGATGTGTTGGAGCATGGTAACAGAGCGTCTTCCACTTCTTTGGATGAGATGGGCGCCCACTCCCGGGTGGGTTGTGGGGGAAGAGCGTCTGTTGTGCTGAGATCAACTGGGCGGTTAGCAGCTGAATTGTAGGTACCATCGAGTCCGGCCCATAGTTGATCTAGGTCATCGCATGGTCGGTTTTTGTAAAGGATAGATTGTACCGGGGGCAGGTTGCGGTCCTTGACCCAACCCATTAAATCCCACGGCCGCTGTTTGTCGACAGAGATCTCCTGGATCTTGTCATCAAAAAACTCCCTCTTTGCCCTCCTACACGCTCTCCTGAACACCATCCACCTCACCTTCCCTTTCCTCTCCTTAAACCTATCCAATGCTTCTTTGCACTCGCCATTCCACCAAGGTTTGGATCGCGCTGTGATGCGTATATCCTTGGCATGTTTGTTCCACGTCTCCTCGATTGTGGTTTTCAGTTCCTGTGAGTAGTGTATGACGTCTTCTTGTGACGTCAGGGGCGGTGTGGTGTGGTTAAAGAAGTCGGACACTTCCTCGAGGAATTTGCTCTCTTCCTTGCTATCCTTGGCAATGCCCCTGCGTTTGATAGTGGGCATGACCGTTTTGATTTTGACCTTGATATGCAGCGGGGCGTGGTTGGAGGATAGTCGCATGTCGTTGGCGATAGTGTGAGTGACCGAGTTGTTGTTGTGGAACTGGGTGAAGACAAGGTCAATGACCATAGGTTTTTTCCTTTGGTCAAAGGGGAAGTGGGTTGGGCCTGGATTAGTGGGTGGAGATCTGTGAAGAGTGAGCATTGCCATTGCATCAGATAGTTCATCAGCTTTAGAAACGTTATGGGTTTGGTTAGGATCCCACATGGGGGAGCGTAAGTTAAAGTCGCCGCCAGCAACTATGATGTTGAGTTTTTCAAGACGCTCGAGGTGGGCGTTGAAAAACTGTTGTGAGGCGCCTTCGGCGTCAAAATAACAGTTAGGCGCGTAAACACGTGTTGGGGTAGAAAAGGAAATCAGTTGGAAATCAGTAGAAGAGAAAATGTCTGTATGAACACAGGGAAGGAGTGAAGAGATAGAACTTCTGACGTATGTCAGGGTTCTTGGGTTGGGGATGCCAGAGTGGACTGCGATCCAATCTTTGTGAATAGGGAATCCGTGTAACTCCTCTCCTTCAGAGAGTTTGTTAGATGGTATGTTACGAACGTGTCGGAAAGGGGGTTCTTGTAAACATAGAACGTGAATGTGAGAAATGTCTGGAGAATTGAGCAATGCCTCCATCAGAGGCCAGGAACATGCGACGTTATGAAAATGGAAGTTAAGGTGAGATAAATACCAGTCCTTGATGGGTTTAGAGTCCTCGCTACTCCCTTTCGGGGATCGGCGATCAGACTTTGAGTTAGTTTGGGCGTATTTACGCATAGACAGTTTCAGTGTTGAAATCGCGACGCATCTTAGCGTCTCGGAGGTCGTTGGCCTTGCGTTGGTGCCAAGCCTTGTTGTACCGGTTTCAGAAGAACAAGCATTTCTCGCTATCGGAGTTGTGTTCGCCGTTGCAGTTGAGGCATCGGAAGTCTTGGAGGTGAGGGCACGGCATGCCAGCCGCCGTGCCTGGGACCCAGGTGGATTCGTCATCATCCTTTCCCTTTGGTTGGCAACACCATGCTAGTTGGCGATGAAATTGCCGTTCATGTGGCCCACTGCAGATTGGGCATTGAGGGTTGCGCTGGCGGCAGGCAAAGGTGGTGTGGCCCCAACTTGAGCATTTGAGGCAGAAGGGTATGGCGGTATGCTGAGAGGCGGCCCGGAAGATGCAGGTTCGACCCTGGAAGTTGATCGTGCGGTTTACAAGAAGACGGGCCCTAGCGCCGCCTTGGGAGTCCCAGAAATCCATGTATAAGGCTGCAAGGGAGGATTTCGGAGAGATTCTTGCGAACCGGGGCGTGCCCGCGAGTCCGTCCAAGAATGGGGTGATGGGGGAGCGGTAGAGGACGGTGGCAACATCGTTTGACGTATTGATGGTACCATCATCCTTGAAGTAAGGAAGGTTCTCAAGCCGGATGAACGACTTGGACTGTGGAAGTTGAGGTGTGACATCCTCAAACACCTCGTCGGTAACCAACGGTAGCTCCTTACACATCCAATTTCTGATGATGGTCAAGTCTTCGTCGGTGGCAACATTGTTGGTGTTGAACCAGAGAGTTTTGAGAGTCTTCCTCATGGAGTCGACTCTAAGTTGGGATCTGTGGTGGACAAGACCTCGGTTGATTACCTCGATGATCTTGGGGTTGAGCGGCACCATCTCGTTTCTGAAAAGGGGGGTGAATGGGACAAGGACATTTTTTTGGGATGGTCCTTGAGTGACAGCCGGCGTGGTTGGGCGCGATTTTGGGCGAAGGGGAGGCATGGAAGGGCCAATGGGCTTGTTCACCTGGTTGTTGGACGGTGTGGCCGCCTTGTCCCTATAGGAAGGGGCTTTTCTCTGAGGTGAGGGAGTGGGGACGTCCATTCCAAGGTCATACCCTCCTGCTCGCAGCATTGCGTATATATCGTCACACGTCTTGTCGGGGAACATGACGCGGAGGTCCACAAATTTCTCCATAACGTGTACAGGGACATTTGGTGTGGGCTCCACTTTGGTAGCCTGTGCGTAAGTCCTTCCAGGCCCGCTGGAAGGAGGGGATGGGGCAGCCGAACGGTTGAAGTTGACCTTCTTTTCGTTGGGCTTGATTTCGTCCGGTTTGGTCGGACCACTCTTGCCAGACTTTCCTCCCCTCTGTTCTGGCGTCTGATGACGTGGCGCTCGCTTACCACGTGTTGCGACAATGTTCCATCCACCTTCACCTCCACTCACCCTTCCACTCATCTCCCCACCGCCCGTTCCCCTTCCACCCGTCATCCTTCCACCCGTCTCTCCTTCCTTGGAGGTCTCCCCATCTCTCTCCGGTACCCCCATGGCAACGTCTTTGCTCATCTTGATGGCCAGCGCTGTGTCCTTGGCTAGCTGGGTGTCAGCTTTCTCGTCTACCTCCATGTCCATTGCAGCGCCTGGAGATGGAGTCTTGGGATGTTGAGGAGTAGGGTTGGGGTTGCGTGACTTCCCCTTCTCCTTTGGTCTTGGTGTCAGCATCTGGACCGGTGACGACTCGACGACTATGGGGCGCCCAGGTGAATTACCGAGCGCGTGTTGATTGATGATGGAGTTGACCTCTTTTTTGAAGTCTGGGTTCTCCTCCATGATAGTGTCTGTCACATTGACGTGGACGGGAACTTGTTTGGGGTTGGTTGGTGGAGGGGAGTCAGTGTCCAAAATGGACCCTTTGCCCCAACGGTTCTCGACAGCAGCAGCCAGATTGTACTTATCCGCCCATTTCTTAAAGACTCTAGAGCGTAGGGTGCATGCCCCTAGGACACGGCTAGAGCGTGTAGGGAGGTCTCCAACTTGTTCGTCGCAGATGACCTCAAAGAGTTCGAAAAGTTTATCCCCCAAAGCAGAGCGCTTGAGGTCCAGTCGCTTGTCCACAGTGTGCATAAACCAAAGCGTGATAGCTTCAATTGTAAATTCCATAGACCTGACGTCCCCGACGTTGACATTGTCCTCATTAGTGAACCAGCTGAGACCCTCGGCGACAAGCTTCTCAATGTGGGACGGGGTAGACCCTAAATTAGGGTTAGGGTTGGTCTCAGGGTTAACCTGGGGTGTGGTGACTGCATGGTCGCCATGAGGTGGGAGAGGTGGGAGGGTGGAGGCAACGTCGTCGGCCCAACTGAGGACGTTGACGCTGGCTGGGAGCTGTTGAGCTTGATGGTGGGCGGCGTATTGTTGCGCCGGAGTGAGTAAAGGTGCCGGTTGGGCGGGTGACATGATATTGACATCGACTCGAACGTCAGCCGTTGTCTTAGCGGTGTGGTTGGACTCGTCAGAACGAACAGATCCAGGAGGGGATGCGATGGAAGCATTGTCGTCGTCTAGATCGATGCGCGATGCTTTCCTTGTAATGGATTGAGTCAGAGACGATGGGTCTCTTCCTCTCTTAGAGCCAATGGAGGGGGTTGGCAACGACGGTTTGAAAGGGCCCTCAGAGGCCGCTTGGGGCAGATGTACAGCAGAACCAGTACCAGACTGGTTCTGCATAACGGGGTGGTTGTGTACGAGGGAGGTGTACCGGCCAGGTTCACTGTCCGGGATTTCCTCCTGCAACAATTCTTGAGAACCTCCACACCTACCAGAGATCCCCAGGGAGCTACTAATCCTCCTCAGACTGTGGCCGGCTCTCTTACGGACGCTGTCGGCCTTCATAATGCACTAGATTTCGCAATATACTATGAAGTGTAAACCGTTCTCGAAGGTGATGATGACGGTTACTGGAAAAGGAAGGTGCTCAATAATCTTCTTGAAGATATCCTGCTCCAGCAGGACATCAGCCTCCTTCTGCAAATTGGATACATTGTCCCTCGCCTTCTCGGCTTCCCTTAGTTTTTGTGCCTCGGAATGGTAGAGGCAATGGGTGGCATCCTTGTAACTCAAGCCAAGCTGTCCCTGCAATGCCTTGACCTTGGCATGCAAGGAGAGGAGCTCCTGCTCTGTTGAGGCCTAGCGAATGAAGTTGGGTTATTCCTCAATGAAAATGAAGAAATGATACATACTGGTACTAGGGGGATCATTAGGCATCCTGCATTCAAGAGGTAGGAGGGTGGCTGGTTTTTTGATTGTGGCTATAATTTGTGCTATTAGATGGCCATGCAGAAAGTGGAATATAGATGGAACTCACTCCACCAGGGGCCTTATCAGCCACCATCTCCTTTTTCAACTCTTCTGATTGAAGAGCAAGTTTGGTTGCCTCCAGGAGGCACCTTGGCACCAGAAATGGCTGGCCGTTGGGAGTTGTTGAGGTTGCAAATGCCAGTGGTGTCCTGGCATTGATAGCTAGTGATTGTGGGGTAGGATTCATGGTTGACACGAGGGAGGATCAGCAGCATTAAAAACAATCACATTTTGTGATTGTTGCCAGAGATTGCTGGGATAAACTTTGCAACACATGGAACAATCGCAACAAATTTTTTTGCATTCTCTCTCTCTTCCATCTTTAACTACTATCCTACCACTGCTCACTCCCGTCACAATGTCTCTCTGGGAATCCACTGACATAACCGCTCGCCTTGCCTGTACAGACACACTATTCCAGCATGCCGTTGCCAATGGAACCATCCTCAAAGTTTTGAAGGAGGAGAAAGCTGAGATGGTACATATCACAGCCCATCCCAAAAAATTCTGCTTACCCTTCCCACCAGTGCTCTGTATTCAGCACTGCTCAGAGCAACAATGCCGACATCTGGGCAGCATTCAAAAAATATAATTGTTATATTCCCTTGGGGCTATCATGTACTATAATATCCATTCATCCCTATCATCACCCCGCTTGTCATGGACCTGTCACTCTTCCGTTATTTCTCTTCCTGCAATTACTTTACTGTTTACTCAGCTACAATGTCATACTTACTCAGCCGCCATTATTGACTCTCCAGTAGGAATACCCCAGTAGTATATATACACCTAGATACTCTGCTGTATTCCTTACGCTTTACCAACTCGTTGATTTCCCTTCTCTTCTTTCTCATCACCCTCAAGTCTTCATCACTTGTTGCAACCTGAGTTGATCACTTAGGAAGGTCATAACATTTGGTAAAGCATCTACAACTCACCTTGCAGAAGAAGGCCATTGTGTATGAGCCTTAGTGGACCTGCTTCTAGAGACAGGACCAGAGAACCGACACCAGCACTAGCAGAGGAGACCACCTCTAAAGAAGAAACCACATCGGAAGAAAAAACCACTGAGGAGGAATTCTCAGACAAAGAATTACAGGGCAACAATAACGCCAACAAACCACCAGACACAGAAAGCGACTACACAGACAGTGACACAGAAGAAATGTCTGACCAGGAAATAGTACCAGCAGTGCCTGCAGTAGGCCATGGAAAATTGCTCGTACCAAAGCCAGGGTTCTTTGATGGAACCAGAAGTAAATTCAAAGACTGGGGGAGAGCCACCTTGCTATTTTTGAAGTTCAACAGAATTGAAGAGGCTGACGACAGGGCCACAGCAGTACTCGCACGCCTCAGAGGAGGAACAGCAGGACAATTTGCCTCAATGAAACTCGCACAGTTGGGAGGCGCAGATAACACAATCAATTGGGACAAGTTCTTGAAGGAGATGATGTCCACATTTGGAGATCACATGGAACAACCAGAAGTGGAATGGAAGATCAAAACATTCAAGCAAAGGAACAAGAACACCACCGATTACCTTGTAGAATTCAGGGTACTCAAGATCAAAGCCTGCACAGATGACGCACATGCACTTTTTCTTCTCAAAAGGAACGTACGCCCAGACATAATCAAAACCATATTGGGATATCTGGCAGAAGGAATGCCCCACACCTACAACAAATGGGTCAAAGCAATATTATTGGTTGGGAAGGGATACAAATCCACAGAGTCTAGAGATAGACACACTACGACAGGCATCACTTATGGAGGAATGAGCCAACCTATGGAGATAGGACGACAAGAGTCCAGAGGACCTAAATGCTACAACTGTGGCATCAATGGACACATTGCAAAGGAATGCAGAAGGTCGAAGAAGAAGAGAGGAGGATGCTTCAACTGCGGAAAAGAGGGCCACATTGCCAGAAACTGCAGAGCACCAAGGAAATCCCAGAACAGGGGAACAGAAAATGATGAAGAAGAAAGAACCGAGCAGGGTTTTGTCAAAGGGTCCAATTGAGTGCAAAATCGAGACCCCATGTATCTAACTTTTCTTCTAAATCATACATTATTCCACAAAGAAGAAAGGGAGCATGAGAACTTTTGATCAAACCAACAATCACAACCAAGACAGGAGCAAAGAGAGTCAAAGCAATCATTAACACGGGATGCACCGACACATGCATTGGCAGACAAATGGTGAAAGAACTACAACTACCTACAACACCACTGGAAAACCCAAGGATGGTGTACAACGCAGATGGAACAACCCAAAAACTGGTCACGGAAAAGGCCATATTCAAGATGGCAATTGGAAACCACACAGAACATATAGAGGCACAAATATTGGACATCCAATCAGCGGAACTATTTTTAGGTCACGATTGGATCATGGCGCATAACCTGGAAATAGATTGGAAGGCTGGACGGATCAATTTCACGAGATGTCCAGAAGGATGCAAGATACAACACGGAACCTGGAAAACCCGCAATTGGACAACAAAGACAGAAGAAGTTGAAGGTGACATTGAGAAGACCATGGATCCCACAAAAGCCAAAGACCTACCACCATACCTGTGACGATTCCCCCACCTATTCAACAAGAAGAACTTTGACAAATTACCAACTCCGAGCAAATGGGACCACAAAATCAATCTAACGGAAACGGCACCCAAGGACATGAACGCCAAGGTATACCCTATGACGGTCAAGGAAAAGGAGGAACTCCAAGAATTTGTAAAGAAAAACCTCACATCAGGACGCATTAGACCATCCAAATCCCCATACGCTGCACCATGTTTCTTCATACCCAAGAAAGACGGTAGCAAGAGGTTGTGTCAAGACTACAGGAGGTTGAACCAACACATGATCAAGGACAAGACACCACTACCCCTGATAGAAGAAGTTATCAACAAGCTAAAGAACACAAAGTACTTCAACAAGCTAGACATCATATGGGGATATAACAATGTCAGAATAAAAGAGGGACACGAATGGAAAGTGGCATTTGTCACAAATGAAGGACTATTTGAACTGACGGTCATGTTCTTCAGAATGTGCAATTCACCAGGGACATTTCAGCGAATGATGAACTGCATATTCAGGCAGTTACTACAGGAGGGCATCCTAATCAACTGCATGGATGACTTCGTGATACCTGGGAAGACAAAGGAGGAGCTAGCAGAATGAACATGCAGATTCCTAGAAATAGCCGAGAAACACAACCTATACTTCAAAAGAACAAAGTGTATGTTCAACACAACGGAGATACCAATTTTGGGCACCATTGTGGAAGATGGCAAAGTAAAGATGGAGGGGGAGAAAATAGAAGCAGTATGAAACTGGCTGACCCCAACAAACGTCAAAGGAGTGGAATCGTTCCTAGGGTTTGCAAACTTTTACTGGAGATTCATCAAAGGATTCAGCACAATCGCAGCACCACTACACAAGGTCAAGGAAAATGCAGGATGGATGTGGGAGAAAGAGCAACAACAAGCATTCGAAGAACTCAAGAAAAGGATAACAGAGGAACCAGTGTTGGCTTTACCACAGGACGAAGGACAATTTAGGATGGAGGTAGACGCATTGGGATATGCAGTGGGAGGAGTGCTCTCCCAGCTCCAACACAACAAATGGCACCCAATAGCATTCATGTCAAGAACCATGAACCCGGCAGAAAGGAACTACAAAATCTACAACAAGGAATTACTCGCCATCATGGAAGGTCTCAAAAGGTGGAGACAACATCTATTAGAAGCCAAGGAACCATTCGAAATCTGGACAGACCATGAAAACCTAAAGTACTACAAAGAACCCCAAAAACTCAATGGATGACAAGCCCAATGGTACCTCAGATTACAAGACTATGACTTCACACTCAGGCATATCCCAGGGAAGACTAACACCAAGGCAGACATCCTATCCAGGAGAATACAAGGAGACAAAGAACCCAAACCAAAGGTCACCATACTAAAGGAGTCCCTATTCGCCAGAAGAACCAGAAGTGAACACCTGACACCGCCCATACAAGTACTCCAAACTGAGAGCTACTGTATTACCCCAAAAGAAAAATGGAATGCGGAAATAAAAAACAAACAACTTGACAGACAAGTATACAAATGGTTAAAAGAAGAACCACAGCGCATGATTACAACAGACGGAATAACATACCGAGATGATTGCATATGCATACCCACAGATGCAAAACTTTGAGAAAAGATCCTTGCAGAACACCACAACCCACCCGACGTTGGGCACCCAGGACAAAAGAGGATGCTAGACCTTCTCAAGAGGTCGTATTACTGGACTACAATGAAAAGAGATGTACAGAAATTTGTGGAAGGATGTGACAGCTGCCAAAGAAACAAGGTACTACGCCACAAGAAAACAACCCCATTACACCCCATACCCCTGGCAGAAGGACCATGGACCAAAATCACTGTCGACATGATTGGACCACTACCAAAGTCCAAAGGAGCAGATGCAATTTTGGTAGTAGTCGACAGGTTCTCCAAGATGATCCAACTTATTGCAACCACAACTGCCCTAAGCTCAAAGGGACTAGCAGAAATATACAGGGACCACATTTGGAAGCTACACAGCATTCCGAAAGTAATCATCAGCAATAGAGGACCACAGTTCACAGCAAAATTCATGGGGAACCTATGCAAGGCCCTAGGGATCGACAAAAGACTATCCACGGCGTACCATCCCCAAACGGATGGACAGACAGAACGCATCAACCAGGAAGTGGAAGCATTCTTACAACACTATGTGAACTACCAACAGAACGACTGGGCCAACTGGCTAGCAACAGCAGAATTCCAGTACAACAACAAACAGCACAGCACCACAGGACACTCTCCATTCTACACCAACTATGGAAGACACCCCTGGAAAGGAAACCTGACCGCAGATCCAGAAACACCTGCAGTAGACAAATTCATCCAAAGCCTGAGTGCGATCAGAAAGGAAGTATTGGAGCATCTAATGACAAAAGGAGAAGAAACAAAACAAAACCATGATGGGAGACAAGGAAAGAAACGCAAACTATCAATAGGACAATGGATATGGCTCAAAGGAACAAACATCAGGACCAACAGACCCATGGAGAAGCTGAACAACCGACAATATGGACCATTCCAAATCACCAAGCAAATAGGAGTATCAGCATACTGTCTGAAGCTGCCAGAAGATTGGATCATACACAACGTGTTTAACGAATCACTACTAATGCCACACCGGACACCAAACTACATGGGACAAGAAACACCAACACCACCACCACTGGTACTAGTTAAAGAAAAAGAAGAGTATGAAGTAAAAGAAATCCAAGGAGAATGCAGAAGGGGCAGAGGAACACAGTACCTAGTGCACTGGAAGGGGTGTGGTGTTACGATTGTCTCCTCTATCCTGTAACAGTATGTCACTTCTCTTCCTGTCGTCTTGGACTTGTCCTAGTCTTCTCGCTTCTTGTTTATTCTTGTCACCATCATTCCTAAAGAGCTGTGCCTCTCTCTATATTCGCCTGATCGGTCAAAGGCCGAGTTTCCCTACTATGCATGCACTAAAGATAGCGACACCTCGGTGAAAGGGTCGGGGATGGGATCTCGATGTGTGGACTCTATTTACCATGTATTAGTATATTGATTAGTTCGGACAAATGTCGATACTGCCTCATATACTGAAGCGTAGTGTACAGTGTACCTTAGCTTTAGTATTGTTGTTAACCAGCGTGTTCTTATCGATATCGTTCGACGTTGCAAATCTGTTCCCTCGGTCGTCTTCAGTGACGACTAGACTTACCATATAACACCTGCCTGGAAGCTCTGCGCGTCGCTCAAGTTCAGGAGACGACCCCTCCGTCGTTACATCGAGAAGACCTTCGTCTTGCTCGACTCCACTTGGCGCTTACCTCGTTCTCTAGTCTGGGACTACGGATTGACTGGTAGTACTGCTGAGGCGACTTCTCAGCGGCCCATCTTCTGGCACGGCTTTGGACTAGGTCCGAGCATAACAGTATACTAAAGCTCATCACCCCCTTCTCTGCTTCTCTCTCTCTCCTCGCCCTCCGTCCTGAAAAGATAACTTCAGTGGACAACCTCCGTCCTGAAAAGATAACCTCAGTGGACAACCTTTGTCCTGCAAGATAACCTCAGTGGACACCCTTCCCTATTTTTCCTACCGCCAAAATCGCTTCTCCAATCCCTCCTTCAGCTCCTCCTATCAGGCGCACTACGTCTGGACCTTATAACCGAACCCATATTCCCAGATTCCGCCCTCCTTCCGACGAACGAGTCTCTCAGTATATTGTCATCTACGAAAAAGCTCTCAACGACCTCGCCTTTCGAGAACGTTTACACGGCTACACATCCAGTACAGAACCTGTTGTTCATATCGACGGAACAGCCTTCATATGAAGAGAACTTATCGGTATCCAACACGTTGTCCGATCTCACGGAGAACACTCAACAAGTGATCCTCAATCCCCAGAGAACATCCTCCTCGATTATCAACTTATCTTCCGCTACAAACTATTCCACTCTTGGCAACAACAAGGACTCGTTGACTTTCTAAGAAACGCCACAACCTTCGATCTCTTTGAACGAAGCTATCAAACCGCCACCGAAAGGAGCGATCCAACAGTATACTGGAGAGGCGTTTATCAAGACTTCGACCAAGCCGAAGCACTCTTCAAAGCCTTTGACTACCACCTTTCACAACGTCAAACCCAAACTCCAACCGCAGCGAATCCCTCGACCGAATCCTCGCCCGATTCCCCTTCGAGCAACGACTCTCCTCAGACTTCAGAGTCATCCGAAGACGAGACCCGTACACACACATCCATACAAACAGACCCACCGTCGTATCATTCTACACCAACCCCTACCCTGTTAGAGGTCCCCCCACAAGCCACAGACCAGTTCTCGTGGGGAGCATTACCAGAATCAGACAATCTAACGTCGAGATCTCTCAGATCTACATCTGCGTCTGTCCCGAGTGTTACACAGAGGACGACATCAATCTTTGGACATACGGACTCAATAGCTTCATCGTCACTACCCTTCCACACCGAACCCCTTTCTACGAGTGGGACAGAAGAACAGCAAACGTCTTTCCCAGCCAACGCTACTCCAACACCTACATCTCCATCGACTCCCACTTTCGATTCATCTTCATCGACACCAACCCAGACGCTGAGTACATCCCAGAACCCACCTATTACTACAACGCAACCCCCGTCTCATTCACAAGGAACACAAACACCCTCACAGAGTCCTCAGACTCTGAGCCAGAACCCAACCAGGAATCCACCACCAGTTCCTCATCGCAATCCTCCACTGGGACCACCACCACCACCACCTCCCCCCGGACCACCCCCCCCTCCTAATCAACCCACTAACGCACCCATGGCAAACGTCGAGCACCCCAAGAAGATCAATCCCTTCAGCGGAGATCCTCGAACCTTTCAAACCTTCCAAGATGAACTTTGTCTCACCTTCGACGCCTATCGCCCCTACTTTAGCAATGCCAACAACAACTACGACGACAGAAAGAGAATCATCTTTGCCCTCCGCAATATGACAGGAGGAAACGCAGCTGGATTTCGCAATGCCTTCATGCGAGATCATTGGGATGACACCAACAACACCTATAACTACGGTACATGGGACGCTTTCAACGCTTCACTCGAAGAAAACTTCAAACCAAAGATTGAAGCCACCCAAGCCATCGAACGACTCAAACAAGCCCGACTTAATGTCAAGACCGACGACGTAGCAACCTTTAATCAAATGTTCACCTATCTAGTTGGACAAGCAGCTATCACGGATGATCATCATCGCATGCAGCTCTACATCGACGCCATCCCTAACTGGATCCAACAAAAGATATTCCTTACGACTCAAGTACCCGACACATACGCTGCATGGCAACGCGATGTCGCCAACCTGGTTAACAACTACCAGAAGTACCTTATGCGCCACACTGCTGCCAAAAACCACAACCCCATTTCATTCTATGGCAATGCACTCTCGCACCCAAAGAAGAACTTCGCCTTCAAGGAGCGACCACTTCCACGAGGAGAACCCATGGACATCGATGCCATTGAGGAATTCTCTTCTGATGAAGAACCCGACATACCTGACCTCTCATCTGACGAAGAAGATAACTATACGAAGCAGGGAATCTCTGTCAACGCCACCCTCACCGCCCGACAGAAGAAACGATTGAAGAGAGGAGCATGTCTTATATGCGGCGATCCGAAACATTGGGCAAGAAGCTGCCCCAAGCGACGACGTGACAACAATCCCAACAAAACCTCTTTCCAGCGACGCTTCAACAAACCATCGAACCCGCCACCTCGTCCTACGTCTAATTCACTCAAGATTGCCTTCAATAAACTCTCTCCCGAAGAGAAACAGACCTTTCTCAACGATGCCACTGTGAGCGTCCTCGAATCCGACATTCCCAACGAAACCACATCGTCTTTTGTCTTGGGAGCAGAGTGAATGCGACTCCTCTTGCTCCTACATCTAGTTCTTCAGCAGACAATTCGTTTCTTTCAATTCAATCCCTTTCCTCTGAGATTATTCCCCCTCTTGATTTGAATAATCCCTACAATTCTCAATGGACTGCTCGCGAATATGTCTTACATCGACTGTTGATGAACACTGGATCTGGTAACTCCTCGGACATTTCCTTTACTTCGGCCTCATCCCCGAGTTGCACAGGTTGCACTATTTCTGAAATTTCTCTCATGTCCTCGTCTAACAATAAATCTCTACTGATACCTGCGTTGCTGAAGAACCCAAACTCATCTAAAGTCGCTACCCTTTACCCACTACTTGATAGTGGAGCACAGGGAAACTTCGTCTCTCCCTTGACTATCCAAAGACTTGGGCTGAGAACGAGAGCATTAACGCATCCTATTGTCGTACGTAATGTCGACGGCACCCTTAACAAAGGAAAGACCATCTCAGCACAGACAGAGGTTATCCTTAGCATCGATAAGAAAGACGTCAGCATATCCTGCTACGTTGCTGAGATCGGAGAACGGACCATGATACTTGGCCTTCCCTTTCTCAAAGATACCAATCCCGATATCGACTGGTCGAAAACGACCTTTAGATGGAGGGAAAAGGGATCCAATACGCTGCGAGCTGAGGACCCTCTCACCCTGGGTACTGACCAACAGACCCACATAAACGAACTATCGATTGCTGAAACCATGACCTCGAACGTACCCTATCTTGCACGAAGACAAGCCTTGCTCGATTATGATGCATTGCTTGATCTCGCTACTACTTGTCTTGAGATCAACGTAAAAACATCCGAATCACAGAAAACCTTCCAGGCTTATCACGGTGTAAAAGCCCAGGTTGATGTGAAGGAGATAGTCCCTAAAACCTATTGGGAATATCTACCACTATTCAGCGAGAAGGAATCTGAAAGACTTCCACCCTCGCATCCATATGATCATAAAATTGACCTCAAACCGGACTTTAAGCCGGAAGCTGCCAAGTTGTACCGTTTAACGGACACAGAGCTCATTGAACTACGAAAATTCCTTGATGATAACTTACGAAAAGGATACATACAGAAATCCGAAAGCCCTCAGGCCGCACCCTTCTTTTTCGTATCAAAGAAAGACGGAAAATTACGCCCAGTTCAGGACTATCGCAGTCTGAACAAGTACACCATCAAGAACGCCTACCCCATTCCTTCCATCCCACACATCATGGATCGACTACGAGGAGCCCGTTACTTTACCACCATGGACATTCGAGCAGGATACAACAATGTCCGCATCTGCAAAGGCGATGAATGGAAAGGCGCCTTTCGCACCCCCTTTGGACTCTTCAAACCTCGCGTTATGTTCTTTGGCATGACAAACAGTCCTGCCACCTTCCAAGCGATGATGGACCACATCTTCCGAGACTTAATCGATAAACATGGTCCTACGGCCGTCATCGTCTACATGGACGACATCCTCATCTTCTCCAACTCTCTTGACGGACTCAGGACTGAAACCCTCGAAGTCCTTTGACGTCTCAAGGAGAACGATCTCTATATCAAACCAGAGAAGTGCAAGTTTGAACAAACCACTGTCGAATACCTAGGAATGACCATTGCCCACAATCAAGTTCGCATGTCGAAAGACAAACTTGCAGGAATTCGAGAATGGCCAACACCAAAGGCCGTCCGAGACGTCCGTAAATTCATTGGCTTTGCCAACTTCTACCGCAAATTCATCCATCACTACTCACATATCTGCGCACCATTAAATACCCTTTTGAAGAAAACCAAAACCTTTGAATGGACCGAT
Organism: Macrolepiota dolichaula; assembly: GCA_003315915.1. NCBI lineage: Eukaryota > Fungi > Basidiomycota > Agaricomycetes > Agaricales > Agaricaceae > Macrolepiota > Macrolepiota dolichaula. The sequence continues at coordinate 36,028 of QFDT01001190.1, forward strand.
GACACTAACAACGCCTTTATCACCCTAAAGGACGCATTCCAGAAGGAACCTGTCCTCATCACGCCCGACACTTCTAAACCATTCATTGTTGAAACCGATGCATCCGACTACGCTACAGGCGGCGTCCTTATCCAAAAAGACAACAATGGAAACGAACACCCGTGTGCCTATCGTTCCAAGTCACTAGACACAACCCAGAGAAACTATGGAACACCCGACAAGGAGTTACTTGCTATCAAACAAGCCCTGGAGGAATGGCGACACTATCTTCTCTCATCCCCCCACCAAATTGAAATCCAATCCGATCACGACAATCTTCGCTACTGGCAAGACGCCAGGAAACTATCCCGACGACAAGCTCGTATTTGGATGGAAACCCAAGAGTACTCATTCACCATTCATCATCGCCCTGGCAAAACAATACCAGTGGCAGACGCACTCTCTCGCCGACCTGACCACGAGATTGATGGAAAGGAAGAAAACAAAGATCGAATAGTTCTACCTAAAGAACTGTTTGTGAATGCCATATCACCCGAAACCTTACCCAACGACAGTCAACCATCCCTTGAAGAGAAACAAGACATTGTTTCTCGGCATCACGATCATCATTCTGCTGGACATCCTGGCATTGACGAAACCATCCGTCGAGTTCGTTTAGAACGAACCTGGCCTGGCCTCTGTGAGTTCGTAAAGAACTACGTCGCAGGCTGCCATATCTGCCAACAATTCAACATCAACAGACGACCAAATGCACCATCCTTTCAACCCCTGGAACCATCAACTTCAAAACAACTGTTCTCCGACATAGCGATGGACCTCATCACCGATTTACCTACAACATCGGATGGATATGACTCTATATTGTCCGTGGTGGACCGCAGACTCACAAAGGGGATAATGGTACTACCAACCTGCAAAACAGCGACGTTTGAAGACATTGCAACGTTGCTAATTAAGTTTTTCTATCCAAGATATGGAATTCCAACTTCAATTGTCGCAGACCGAGACCCTCGATGGGCAAGCAAAGCGGCAAAGGCCTTTTTCACTTCTCTTGGAATCACCATGCGTCTCTCCACAGCATACCACCCCCAAACTGATGGAGCAACCGAACGATCGCACCAAGAACTTGAAACATATCTCTCAAAATACTGCTACAAAGATCCGACGACATGGGCCGACAAATTATCGCACTTTGAGTACAAATACAACTCCACTCCGCATGCAGGGAACGAAAAGACACCATTCGAACTCCTGTACGGCTATACACCTCCACCCATTCCCCAATTCCTTGAAATTACAAACGCACCAGCGGTCAATGACCAACTTAAAGACCTTGACATCCACCGACAAAACGCTGTTGAGGTTATGACAAAGAACATGAATCGGATGG
>QFDT01001194.1:0-15816 GCA_003315915.1 Macrolepiota dolichaula
TCTCTCATCACCCTCAAGTCTTCATCACTTGTTGCAACCTGAGTTGACTACTTAGGAAGGTCGTAACAGTATTCTCCTGACTCAATGAGCGCAGCAAGAACTCCAGGAAGTTCCTGCTCGTCATAGAACATGTAAGGATGTCGCCAGGTGGTGCAATTATCCGTGACCGGATAGGGGCGCCATCCATTCTCAATGGCTGCCATCCAGCACATTGGATACGTGCTAAGGACTTCGCCGTCTCCGATTATGTGGCGGTAGGGAGCCACATGCATAGCTCGTTGAAGAACTGCATTAAGCTCGTTACAATCGTAGACAGGGGGAAGAGGCGTGAGCCTGTAATCGGAGGTGTGCCCAGCGATAACCCTAAGAAGGTTCTGGCCCTCAGGAACTAGGACGTGAGTCCCTGGGTCCATAACAGCCAAGGAAGATGAGGAGGATGAGAGGAAAGACAAGAGATTGTAGGGGACAATCTCTGAGGACATCTCCTGATAATAGAAGGCAATGACACAAAGGAAAACATCTTTTAAAGAGTCAGAAGAAGCATCAAACAAGTTATTGAACAGCCAAGACTGCAATGTGTAGTGTTGCCTGTACTTTCCTGACTCAATGAACACAGCAAGAACTTGTGGAAGTTCTTGCTCATTATAAAACATGTAGGGATATTGCTATGTGTTATGCTCGGACCTAGTCCAAAGCTGTGCCAGAAGATGGGCCACTGAGAAGTCACCTCAGCAGTACTACCAGTCAATCCGTAGTCCCAGACTAGAGAATGAGGTAAGCGCCAAGTGGAGTCAAGCAAGATGAAGGTCTTCTCAATGTAACAACAGAGAGGTCGTCTCCTGAACTTGAGCAATGTGCAGAGCTTCCAGGCAGGTGTTATATGGTAAGTCTAATTGTCAGTGAAGACAATCAAGGAAACAGATTTGCAACGTTGAACAATATCGATAAGAACACGCTGGTTAACAACAATACTAAAGCTAAGGTACACAGTACACTACGCTTCTGTTATGCTCGGACCTAGTCCAAAGCCGTGCCAGAAGATGGGCCACTGAGAAGTCGCCTCAGCAGTACTACCAGTCAATCTGTAGTCCCAGACTAGAGAACGAGGTAAGCGCCAAGTGGAGTCGAGCAAGACAAAGATCTTCTCAATGTAACAACGGAGGGGTTGTCTCCTGAACTTGAGCGACGTGCAGAGCTTCCAGGCAGGTGTTATATGGTAAGTCTAATCGTCAGTGAAGATGATCAAGGGAACAGATTTGCAATGTTGAACGATATTGATTAGAACATGCTGGTTAACAACAATACTAAAGCTAAGGTACACAGTACACTACGCTTCAGTATATGAGGCCGTATCAACGTTTGTCCAAACTAATCAATATACAAACACATGGTAAATAGAGTCCGCACATCGAGATCCAATCCCCGACCCTTTCACCAAGGTGTCACTATCTTTAGTGCATGCATAATAGGGAGACTCAGCCTCTGACCGATCAGACAAATATAGAGAGAGGCACAGCTCTTGGGAATAATGGTGACAAGAATAGACAAGAAGGTAGGAGACTAGGACAAGTCCAAGATGACGAAAAGAAGTGACATACTGTTACAGAATAGAAGAGACAATCGTAACATTATCCCCTTTGTATATCGAGACTCCGACTCAATTATTGATAGACCGGGTCTTCATCGATGAGACGGATTTGTTCACATCGAATGGGATTGCCACTGGTGTTGACGATTCGTCCTTCCATGCGACAGTTATTCGGGTGGTACCAGTATTCGGTTGTGATGTTTTCGGTGGCGTTAGAATCGCGTCGCATTGGTCGAGGAACAATAATGTTGGGGTCTTCATAGAGGATGTTTTGTTGGGCGTGTTGTCCTAAAATGAGAGTGTTCTTGAGGAAGTGGCATTGTTTTCGGGCATCCTCAAAGGTGATGGTTTGAAGGGGAGTAGAATGACGCGAAGGATAGGTTGGAGTGGCTGGTCTTCTAGCGCACATCCAGGAGTAATGTTTAGAGTCGTTGCAGAATTGACATTTATAGGTAGGGCAGTCTGCACTGATGTGTCCGATGCCTTGACAGGCCCAGCAGCTGTGTGAGTATACAATTAGGAGCTCCTGGGGAAGTTTGAGAGCCCAAGGGATCGGTAGGATGTGGTGGGTGATTGCGTATTTCCATTGGGGATAGTCTTGTATGGGATTACGGTCTCCCATCTGCTCGAGGATGAGGACGAGGGCATGTAGGTTTGGGTAGATGGCAAGGTTGGGGTGTTGTTCGTTTGAAGCCTTATGTCGAGGCTGAAAGGCCTCTGGGACCCATGGGTCAGTTCTGATGCGGTAGGAATGCAATCTTCCATCGGTGGTAAGAGTGTATCCGTTCTCCTGATATTTCCAGTGATAAGTTCCTGGTTCCACTCATGGTTCGTCTCATGTTCCGTTTCGTCTGATAGCTGTAGGTACTGATAAACTGGGGTTTGGATTCCCAGGAAGGCTAACCACTCCTTGACGTTGGGAGTGAGAGGAGGTGGCGTTTGCATAGGATTGGGATTGAGGAGACGTCTTGACAAAGGCTGTGATGGTGCATTGGACGTTCTCTGGGCTGATAGATGCGAGGTATGTGAGGGTCTGTGCGAGGAGGTTCTCTGCGTAGCGTGTACGGAGGGTGCTGAGATTAGGTCCGGCCTGATTGAGTGGTGTGTGGCCTGCTCTATTGGCTGTATCTCGGAGATTGATCCAGAGCTCATCATATTCGAAAGAGTCGAGTGGACCTGGCACGGGAATTGGTCAGTGGAAGTCCATCTGTGATGCGAGGGAAGTGGCGGTGATTGCAGCGGCAGGGCTGGCGTACTCTGTGTTTGATAAATGTGAAGAGGGGGTGATGGGGTGTGGATGGATGCTTGGTTGTGCGTCCATATTTTGATCTTGTTGTCCCTGTGAATAATGATGCGGGTTTCGTCTGGTAATGGAAGTGAGGGCTTGTTGGAGGAAAGTTTGATAGTCCTTATTTTCCGAAACATCTTCGAGATGGAGCAGAATAGAGGGAGCTGTTGGGGATGCGCTAGGGACCGAAGGTAATGAAGGATCTCCTCCGGATGCCGAAGAAGGTTGGGAGAGGACAGATGGGTTAATGCTGTTGAAAGGCCATTGTCCTGAATCGTCGGATAAACGTACGGTGGTTGGGACGGATGACGATGGTGATGGTAATTCACTGGAGGTATATACGTTCTCGGCTGGGATGAGACAAGTCGTGGATGGGGTGGAGGTATCCATGGGCCAGACGTTGTTGTGCGAGATGGGTAGGGGGTCAGTGGTTGGAGGTTCAGAGAGGGGTTCGTAGTCATTGTAGGCATGGTCGCTTGCTTGGTCAGACATATGAGCTTTTTGCGATCCAATCTAGAGTCGATGTTTCTTCTTATAGTTGGTTAAGATTTCGGTCGAATGAGGAAGGAGTTGCTGTTCAGGTTCCCATGTATTTTCGGAGTTGGGATAACCTTTCCATTTGATGAGATAGGTAAGTCGGCCTCGGTTAAGTCGATGGTTAATTATATCTTTGACTTCGTACTCTTCTTGGCCATCAATGATATCTGGTGGTTTGGCTTTGGGTTTGGTGTTGTTTTGCTCGGTCTTCCGGTGACGTTTGAGCAGGGAGATGTGAAAGACTGGATGGATTCTCCATGTCTTGGGAAGGGTGAGTTTGTATGCAAGGGGTCCTCTTTGTTTTGCGATGGAAAAGGGGCCATAGTGTCAAGGTCGGATTTTAGACGATTGTTCTTGAAGGGGGAGGTTCTTGGCATCAAGCCAGACCTTATCTCCTTTCTCGAAGGTGTCAGATCGGTTAGGCTTTCGTTTGGCCATCCGATTCATGTTCTTCGTCATAACTTCAACAGTGTTTTGTCGGTGGATGTCGAGGTCTTTGAGTTGGTCGTTGACTGCTGGTGCATTTGTAATTTCGAGGAATTGGGGAATGGGTGGAGGTGTATAGTTGTACAGGAGTTCAAATGGTGTCTTCTCATTTCCTGCGTGCGGAGTGGAGTTATATTTGTACTCAAAATGCGATAATTTGTTGGCCCATGTTGTCGGATCTTTGTAGCAATATTTTGAGAGATATGTTTCGAGTTCTTGGTGTGATCGTTCGGTTGCTCCATCAGTCTGGGGGTGATATGCTGTGGAGAGATGCATGGTGATTCCAAGAGAAGTGAAAAAGGCTTTTGCTGCTTTGCTTGCCCATCGAGGGTCTCGATCTGCGACAATTGAAGTTGGAATTCCATATCTTGGATAGAAAAATTTGATTAACAATGTTGCGATGTCTTCAAATGTTGCTGTTTTGTGGGTTGGTAGTACCATTATCCCCTTTGTGAGTCCGTGGTCCACCACGGACAATATAGAGTCATATCCATCTGATGTTGTAGGTAAATCGGTGATGAGGTCCATCACTATGTCGGAGAACGGTCATTTTGAAGTTGATGGTTCTAAGGGTTGAAAAGCTGGTGCGTTTGGTCGTCTGTCAATGTTGAATTGTTGGCAGACATGGCAGCCTGCAACGTAGTTCTTTACGAACTCACGGAGGCCAGGCCAGGTTTGTTCTAAATGAACTCGACGAATGGTTTCATCAATGCCAGGATGTCCAGCAGAATGATGATCGTGATGCCAAGAAACGATGTCTTGTTTCTCTTCGAGGGATGGTTGGCTGTTGTCGGATAAGGTTTCGGGTGCTATGACATTCGCAAACAATTCCTTGGGTAGAATTATTTGGTCTTTGTTTTCTTCCTTTCCATCGATCTCATGATCAGGTCAGTGAGAAAGTGCATCTGCCACTGGTATGGTTTTGCCAGGACGATGATGAATGATGAATGAATACTCTTGGATTTCCATCCAGATACAAGCTTGCCATCGGGATAGTTTCCTGGCATCTTGCCAGTAGCGAAGATTGTCGTGATTGGATTGGATTTCAATTTGGTGGGGAGACGAGAGAAGATAGTGTCGCCATTCTTCTAAGGCTTGTTTGATAGCAAGTAGTTCCTTGTCAGGCGTTCCATAGTTTCTCTGGGTTGTGTCTAGTGACTTGGAATGATAGGCGCATGGGTGTTCATTTCCATTATTGTCTTTCTGGATAAGGACACCACCTGTGGCATAGTCGGACACATTGGTTTCAACGATGAATGGTTTGGAAGTGTCGGGTGTGATGAGGACAGGTTCCTTCTGGAATGCGTCCTTTAAGGTGATAAAGACGTTGTTAGCGTCATCGGTCCATTCGAAGGTTTTGGTTTTCTTCAAAAGGATGTTTAATGGTGCACAGATGTGTGAATAGTGATGGATGAATTTGCGGTAGAAGTTGGCAAAGCCAATGAATTTACGGACATCTCGGACAGCCTTTGGTGTTGGCCATTCTTGAATTCCTGCAAGTTTGTCTTTTGACATGCGAACTTGATTATGGGCAATGGTCATTCCCAAGTATTCGATGGTGGTTTGCTCGAACTTGCACTTCTCTGGTTTGATATAGAGATCGTTCTCCTTGAGACGTTGAAGGACTTCGAGGGTTTCAGTCCTGAGTCCATCAAGAGAGTTGGAGAAGATGAGGATGTCGTCCATGTGGACGATGACGGCCATAGGACCATGTTTGTCAATTAAGTCTCGGAAGATGTGGTTCATCATCACTTGGAAGGTGGCAGGACTATTTGTCATGCCAAAGAACATAACGCGAGGTTCAAAGAGTCCGAAGGGGGTGTGAAAGGCGCCTTTCCATTCGTCGCCTTTGCGGATGCGGACATTGTTGTATCCTGCTTGAATGTCCATGGTGGTAAAGTAACGGGCTCCTCATAATTGATCCATGATGTGTGGGATGGAAGGGATGGGGTAGGCGTTCTTGATGGTGTACTTGTTCAGGCTGCGATAGTCCTGAACTGGGCATAATTTTCCGTCTTTCTTTGATACAAAAAAGAAGGGTGCGGCCTGAGGGCTTTCGGATTTCTGTATGTATCCTTTTCGTAAGTTATCATCAAGGAATTTTCATAATTCGATGAGCTCTGTGTCCGTTAAACGGTACAACTTGGCAGCCTCCGGCTTAAAGTCCGGTTTGAGGTCAATTTTATGATCATATGGACACGAGGGTGGAAATCTTTCAGATTCCTTCTCGCTGAATAGTGGTAGATATTCCCAATAGGTTTTAGGGACTATCTCCTTCACATCAACCTGGGCTTTTACACCATGATAAGCCTGGAAGGTTTTCTGTGACTCAGATGTTTTTATGTTGATCTCAAGACAGGTAGTGGCGAGATCAAGCGATGCATCATAATCGAGCAAGGCTTGTCTTCGTGCAAGATAGGGTACGTTCAAGGTCATGGTTTCAGCAATCGATAGTTCGTTTATGTGGGTCTGTTGGTCAGTACCCAGGGTGAGAGGGTCCTCAGCTCATAGTGTATTGGATCCCTTTTCCCTCCATCTAAAGGTCGTTTTCGACCAGTCGATATCGGGGTTGGTATCTTTGAGAAAGGGAAGGCCAAGTATCATGGTCCGTTCTCCGATCTCAGCAACGTAGCAGGATATGCTGACATCTTTCTTATCGATGCCAAGGATGACCTCTGTCTGCGCTGAGATGGTCTTTCCTTTGTTAAGGGTGCCGTCGACGTTACGTACGACAATAGGATGCGTTAATGCTTTCGTTCTCAGCCCAAGTCTTTGGATAGTCAAGGGAGAGACGAAGTTTCCCTGTGCTCCACTATCGAGTAGTGGGTAAAGGGTAGCGACTTTAGATGAGTTTGGGTTCTTCAGCAACACAGGTATCAGTAGAGATTTATTGTTAGACGAGGACGTGAGAGAGATTTCAGAAATAGTGCAACCTGTGCAGCTCGGGGATGGGGCCGAAGTAAAAGAAATGTCTGAGGAGTTACCAGATCCAGTGTTCATCAACAGTCGATGTAAAACATATTCGCGAGCAGTCCATCGAGAATCATAGGGATTGTTCAAATTGAGAGGGGGAATAATTTCAGAAGAAAGGGATTGAATTGAAAGAAACGAATTGTCTGCTGAAGAACTAGATGCAGGAGCGAGAGGAGTCGCGTTCACTCTGCTCCCAAGACAAAAGACGATGTGGTTTTGTTGGAGATGTCGGATTCGAGGACGCTCACAGTGGCGTCATTGAGAAAAGTCTGTTTCTCTTCAGGAGAGAGTTCATTGAAGGCAATCTTGAGCAAATTAGACATAGGGTGAGGTGGCAGATTTGATGGTTTGTTGAAGCATCATTGGAAAGAGGTTTTGTTGGGATTATTGTTGCGTCGTTGCTTGGGACAACTTCTTGCCCAGTGTTTCAGATCGCCGCATACAAGGCATGCTCCTCTCTTCAATCGTTTCTTCTGTCAAGCGGTGAGGGTGGCATTGACAGAGATTCCCTGCTTCATATAGTTGTCTTCTTTGTTGTTATGGTTCACCTAGAGGGCACCACGAGGATGGCTGCTAGGCTAGTCAACACTGAAGGATCACTTCAACGATCACCTTCGGCTGACAACACTGGTTGTCCTGGAGTACTGAACAGAGGCTGATATCTTCTGCTGTTGACAAACAGAAGAACGCTAAGTTCACTCGAGAGAATACAACAACAAGTTATATTCGAGAGAGAGAGAGAGAGAGGACAAGAGTAAGGAGGGAGACAAACGAGAGGGTAAACGAAAGGTTGAAGCTGAAGCTTCAACTACAGAATAGTCCATTATTTATACATTTCAAGATACTTCTGCTTTTACTATTTTGTCCATTGCTCACTAAGATGAAACACTACTGACGGGATTGGAAGGGACGTCGGAACGGGATGGCGTTCCGGGAATGGAAGCTCATTGTGAAATGGAAGATGACGGATCTACGGAATCCGTACTATCGGAGTTCTCTTGATCCGAAGGTGATGACGTTGTGGAGAAGTGGCTGATAGAGAAATCGACAGGGAAGTCGGTCCGGCGAAGGTTGTAGGGTTGGCCCATCAGGTACGGGTGGGTGATGTTATGAATATTATTTTTGATTCCTTCGACGTCCTCACAGACATGATGGTAGTCAACGCACAATGGGAAGACTGGGAGTTCCACGACGAAGAAGAACTTAACTTGGAGTAAACAGACGAACAATACTGGTAAAGGAGAACAGCTAAATTTAGAGACGTTGGACTCTTTGGAGCACGGACTCCCGCTTTCCTCTTCTTTCCATTCTTCCGTTTCTGTACTATGTTTAGTTACGGACCTCCGCTATTCCCCATCCTATGTTTAGATACGGACTTCCGCTTCCTCTTCTCCTCTTTGACGAACTACCACCTTTTCGATAGCTTGTACAATACACGATAAATAGCAAGCTTGTAAGTAGGTAGTTTCTCAATTCGAATCTTAGCGTTGTTGCTACTAGACAGCGTTCTCTTCTCACTCCTAGTGTTGAGTTCTTCGAGCCCTAACAAGGCAAGAACCACCAGGTGTTCTCCCTCCATCTCTAGACGTTGTCTAAGGTACTTGACATCGTCTCGGCTGTGACTTCAAGTCAGGAAGACTTGTTGCTCTTGCCGTCTCTCATTTGCTGTCTTATCCGACCACAGCAAGGCCCTAGTAAAGAGGACCAGAAGCGTTGGATCCGTTGGGAGATCTAGCTAGCCTCGTAACGTCCAGTATGGGATTAACGTGCACTGCTGGACAAGAGCTCTGGTGAAATCCTAACAGGTGAAGGACGTATCTCCGACGATCTGCCTCCATCCGTAGTTGTCGGCTCCAGTGAGTGCGGGCTGAGCGATTGTGGTCTTGTAGAGTCCATGCCGATAGATATGGATAAAGGGGGAATTATCCCATACTTGGTGGAGGTAGTGGTTGAGGTACTGGGACTCGTACCAAGGGGGTGGAGGGGTTCCATGTGGAGAGGTAGATCGGCCTGGTACTTCTTCATAGTCTGGAATGTTGAGAAGTTCGAGGCGCCACTTGTATAACCAATGCAGGGGGTTCGTCGTCGAGACCATAACATTTGTCGGATGAGAAATCAGGTATGTCAGGTTCTTCATCAGAAGAGAACTCTTCAATGGTGTCAATGTCCATGGGTTCTCCTTGTGGAAGTGGTCGCTCCTTAAAGGCAAAATTCTTCTTTGGATGCGAGAGCGCGTTGCCATAGAATGAAATAGGATTGTGGTTTTTGGCAGCAGTGTGGCGCATAAGATACTTCTGGTAGTTGTTAACCAGATTGGCAACATCGCGTTGCCATGCAGCGTATGTGTTGGGTACTTGGGTGGTGAGGAATATCTTCTGTTGGATCCAGTTAGGGATGGCGTCGATGTAGAGCTGCATACAATGGTGATCGTCTGTGATAGCTGCTTGTCCAACTAGGTAGGTGAACATTTGATTAAAAGTTGCTACGTCGTCGGTCTTGATGTTGAGTTGGGCTTGTTTGAGTTGTTCAATGGCTTGGGTGGTGTCATATTCCCTTGGGGCTATTGTGTACTATAATATCCACCCATTCCTATCACCGCCCCGCTTGTCAAGGACCTGTCTCTCTTCCGCTCCTTCTCATTCTGCGATTACTCCACTATTTACTCAGCTACGACGTCACACTTAATCAGCCGCCATTATAGACTCTCCAGTAGGAAGACCCCAGTAGTATATATACACCTAGGTACTCTGTTATATTCCTTACGCTTTACCAACTCGTTGATTCCCCTTCTCTACTCTCTCATCGCCCTCAAGTCTTCATCACTTGTTGCAACCTGAGTTGATCACTTAGGAAGGTCGTAACAGGTGGCTTCAATCTTTGGTTTGAAGTTTTCTTTGAGTGAGGTGTTGAAAGCGTCCCATGTACCGTAGTTATAAGTGTTGTTGGTGTTGTCCCAATGATCTCGCATGAAGGCGTTGCAAAATCCAGCTGCGTTTCCTCCTGTCATATTGCAGAGTGCAAAGATAATTCTCTTCCTGTCGTTGTAGTTGTTGTTGGCATTGCTAAAGTAGGGGCGATAGGTGTCAAAGGTGAGACGAAGTTCATCTTGGAAGGTTTGAAAGGTTCGAGGATCTCCACTGAAGGGATTGATCTTCTTGGGGTGCTCGACGTTGTTACGGCCGAAACGATTTCAATCGTGAATCCATTACGGGAGCTAGGAATATCACTAGTTAGGTCGTTAGTAACCTCAAAGAACCCTCGCTAGGAGTGATATAGTACCTAGCTATGAACCTCGCTAGAGAGACCGGTCATTAGTACCCTTTACCGGAAAAGTGTACAGTATCGAGGAGTAATACTATTAGCTTTGGACAAACATACCCTTAGCTACAAGTCCATCTAGCGAGCGGAGCCTCGCTAGCACGTTCAAAGTGTCTCGCTACGACTATCAATAGCGCCCCGGATCAGTAGATCAACGGATCACTAAGGCGAATGGGCCCTGAGGTCTAGCGACGCAACCCTATTCATCCAAAACGGTTAGCGACGTCAGTCTATTTAGAATAATACAACTCCTCAAAGACCGGTTTGCGATATAGCATTCTAGCTACGGCTCAAGCCTAGCGATTAGTCAGCGCACAGCCGCACTAGTTAGCCCCCCCAGAATCAAACTGAGACAGGCGTTGGAAGGGCCGGATAGCGAAGGAGATACCTCGCGAGCAATCGGGCTCGCGAGGCACTGCAAACCGTCCCGAGTACCAATAGCCAGGCGCCAGCTAGTTATCGATCGCTCGATAGCTGCTAGCCACATGTTGGAATAAAGATATTACCTAGCGGCCTGACATCATATGCTACCGACCCTAGCTACCGACGGAAGTAACAAGGTACCATAGCTCGTGAGAGCACTGTCCATACGGACACCCATCAGGGATAACTAGATAGGCCTCCGATTGGCCTAGCGAACCCTCAACCCAGGTTATAGGGTAGCTAGTGGAGGTCCGACCGCCCGATAATCCGATATTTTACTGTTTTGTCATATGTAATCTAGTTAGCCTCGCGATGTATAAATACCCCTCGCTAGCAAGCGTGTTGGGCAAGCAATCTTGCCAGCTCGTCTAGTGATAGATCATATATAAGTGATTTATTAAGTGACTTGTCTAGTGTGAATTAAGATTTAGCTTCGGTCAATAGAGACCTCAGGTCAAGGAGGTGAGATTAGATTAACGAGAATTCCTATAGATTGGATATAGCGAGTTGATCAACGAACGGTCACTAGCATTCTCATCGCATCTTGTATCAAGAGGGTACAAGTCGGTACGTTCACTAGATTGGGAGGGTATAACCACAGTGCAGCTAGCTACTGGCCTGTTAGTTATCCTCGCGAATCCTTTATCTTGGTATCTGTAGTGACATAGCCGTCATTTAGGATTCAAAGTTACATTCCAATTAAACAACCTTGTCCGTCATCATCTAGCGACCACCCTGTTAGTGAGCTCCCACTCACTAGCTACCAAAACTACTAGTGAGACATCTCGCTAGCTACTACCAACCTCCTCCCCTATCTACCTATTTGATTACCTCCCCTTCGAAACTCGTTCGTGAGCACTAGTAGTTAGTAGTGGTGAACTTAGTGACCCATTGCGACTTATAGTGATTTTATATTGATTTCACTTCTACTACCAAACTAGCACATTAACGTTTGCCATGGGTGCGTTAGCAGGTTGATTAGGAGGGAGAGGTGGTCCAGGGGGAGGTGGTGGTGGTGGTGGTCCTGGTGGAGGGTTGCGATGAGGAACTGGTGGTGGATTCCTGGTTGGGTTCTGGCTCGGAGTCTGAGGACTCTGTGAGGGCATTCACGTTCCTTGCGAATGAGACGGGGATTGCGTCGTAGTAGTAGGTGGGTTCTGGGATGTACTCGGCGTCTGGGTTAGTGTCGACGAAGATGAATCGAAAGTGGGAGTCGATGGAGATGTAGGTGTTGGAGTAGCGTTGGCTGGGGAAGACGTTTGCTGTTCTTCTGTCCCACTCGTAGAATGGGGTTCGGTGTGGAAGGGTAGTAACAATGAAGCTATTGAGTCCGTATGTCCAAAGATTGATGTCGTCCTCTGTGTAACACTCGGGACAGACGCAGATGTAGATCTGAGAGATCTCGACGTTAGATCGTCTGATTCTGGTAATGCTCCCCACGAGAACTGGTCTGTGACTTGTGGGGGGACCTCTAACAGGGTAGGGGTTGGTGTAGAATGATACGACGGTGGGTCTGTTCGTATGGATGTGTGTGTACGGGTCTCGTCTTCAGATGACTCTGAAGTCTGAGGAGAGTCGTCGCTCGAAGGGAAATCGGGCGAGGATTCGGTCAAGGGATTCGCTGCGGTTGGAGTTTGGGTTTGATGTTGTGAAAGATGGTAATCAAAGGCCTTGAAGAGTGCTTCGGCTTGGTCAAAGTCTTGATAAACGCCTCTCCAGTATACTGTTGAATCGCTTCTTTCGGTGGCAGTTTGATAGCTTCGTTCAAAGAGGTCAAAGGTTGTGGCGTTTCTTAGAAAGTCAACGAGTCCTTGTTGTTGCCAGGAGTGGAAGAGTTTATAGCGGAAGATAAGTTGATAGTCGAGGAGGATGTTCTCTGGGGATTGGGGGTCACTTGTTGAGTGTTCTCCGTAGGATCGGACAACGTGTTGGATACCGATAAGTTCTCTTCATATGAAGGCTGTCCTGTCAATGTGAATGACAGGTTCTGTACCGGATGTGTAGCCGTGTAGTCGTTCTTGAAAGGCAAGATTGTTAAGGGCTTTTTCATAGATGGTGATGTACTGAGAGACTCTTTCGTCAGAAGGAGGGCGGAATCTGGGAATGTGGGTTCGGTTGTAAGGTCCAGACGTGGTGCGCCTGATAGGAGGAGCTGAAGGAGGGATTGGAGAAGCAATTTTGGCGGTAGGAAAAATAGAGAGGGGTGTCCACTGAGGTTATCTTGCAGGACGAGGATTGTCCACTGATGTTATCTTTTCAGGACAGAAGTTGTCCACTGAAGTTATCTTTTCAGGACGGAGGGTGAAGAGAGAGAGAAGCAGAGAAGAGGGGTTTTGAGCTTTAGTATACTGTTATGCTCGGACCTAGTCCAAAGCCGTGCCAGAAGATAGGCCGCTGAGAAGTCGCCTCAGCAGTACTACCAGTTGATCTGTAGTCCCAGACTAGAGAACGAGGTAAGCGCCAAGTGGAGTCAAGCAAGACAAAGATCTTCTTGATGTAACAACGGAGGGGTCGTCTCCTGAACTTGAGTGACGCGCAGAGCTTCCAGGCAGGTTGTTACGACCTTCCTAAGTGATCAACTCAGGTTGCAACAAGTGATGAAGACTTGAGGGCGATGAGAGAGTAGAGAAGGGGAATCAACGAGTTGGTAAAGTGTAAGGAATACAACAGAGTACTTAGGTGTATATATACTACTGGGGTCTTCCTACTGGAGAGTCTATAATGGTGGCTGATTAAGTGTGACGTCGTAGCTGAGTAAACAGTGGAGTAATCGCAGAATGAGAAGGAGCGGAAGAGAGACAGGTCCTTGACAAGCGGGGCGGTGATAGGAATGGGTGGATATTATAGTACACGATAGCCCCAAGGGAATATGACACAGGTGTTATATGGTAAGTCTAATCATCAGTGAAGATGATCAAGGGAACAGATTTGCAACGTTGAACAATATCGATTAGAACACACTGGTTAACAACAATACTAAAGCTAAGGTACACAGTACACTATGCTTCAGTATATGAGGCCGTATCGACGTTTGTCCAAACTAATCAATATACAAATACATGGTAAATAGAGTCTGCACATCGAGATCCAATCCCCAACCCTTTCACCGAGGTGTCGCTATCTTTAGTGCATGCATAATAGGGAGACTCGGCCTCTGACCGATCAGACAAATATAGAGAGAGGCACAGCTCTTGGGAATAATGGTGACAAGAATAGACAAGAAGGTAGGAGACTAGGACAAGTCCAAGACGACAAAAAGAAGTGACATACTGTTACAGAATAGAGGAGACAATCATAACAGCTTCAGTATATGAGGCCATATTGACATTTGTCCAAACTAATCAATATACAAATACAACATAAATAGAGTCCACACATTGAGATTCAATCCCCAACCCTTTCACCGAGGTGTCGCTATCTGTTATGAATATTATTTTTGATTCCTTCGACGTCCTCACAGACATGATGGTAGTCGACGCACAATGGGAAGACTGGGAGTTCCACGACGAAGAAGAACTTAACTTGGAGTAAACAGACGAACAATACCGGTAAAAGAGAACAGCTAAATTTAGAGACGTTGGACTCTTTGGAGCACGGACTCCCGCTTTCCTCTTCTTTCCATCCTTCCGTTTCTGTACTATGTTTAGTTGCAGACCTCCGCTATTCCCCATCCTATGTTTAGATACGGACTTCCGCTTCCTCTTCTCCTCTTTGACGAACTACCACCTTTTCGATAGCTTGTACAATACATGATAAATAGCAAGCTTGTAAGTAGGTAGTTTCTCAATTCGAATCTTAGCGTTGTTGCTACTAGACAGCGTTCTCTTCTCACTCCTAGTGTTGAGTTCTTCGAGCCCTAACAAGGCAAGAACCACCAGGTGTTCTCCCTCCATCTCTAGACGTTGTCTAAGGTACTTGACATCGTCTCGGCTGTGACTTCAAGTCAGGAAGACTTGTTGCTCTTGCTGTCTCTCATTTGCTGTCTTATCCGACCACAGCAAGGCCCTAGTAAAGAGGACCAGAAGCATTGGATCCATTGGGAGATCTAGCTAGCCTCGTAACGTCCAGTACAGGATTAACGTGCACTGCTGGACAAGAGCTCTGGCGAAATCCTAACACTATCTTTAGTGCATGCATAATAAGGAAACTCGGTCTGTGACCAATCAGACGAATAGAGAAAGAGGCACAGCTCTGTGGAATGGTAATAACAAGGATAGACAGGGAAATAGAAGACTAGGACGAGTCCAAGGTGATAAAGAGAATTGACATACTATTACAGAATGGAGGAGACAATTGTAATACTATGTGGTGCAATTGTCTGTGTGTTATGGACTCAGGAACTCACATCCTAGTTCCTGAAGGACAGAACCTCCTCAGAGTCATCTCTGGACATACCTCTGACTATAGGCTCACTCCACTTCCTCCCACCTACAACAACAATGAGTTGAATGCAGTTTTTTAACAAGCTATGCATGCAGCTCCTTACTAATACATAATTGGAGATGGTGAAGTCCTTAGCATGTACCCAATGTGCTGGATGGCAGCCATTGAGAATGGATGGCACCCCTATCTGGTTACGGATAATTGCACAACCTGGCAATATCCCTACATATTTCACAACAAGCAGGAACTTCCTCAAGTTCTTGCTGTGCTCATTGAGTCAGAAGAATACAGGCACCACTACCTGTCACAGCCTTGGCTGTTCAACAACTTGTCTAATGCTTCTTCTGACTCCTCAGAAGATGTTCCACTCCATGCTATCACCTCCTATTACCAGAAGATGTCCTCAGAGATCATTCCCTACAATCTCTCATCCTCATCCTTGTCCTCCTTGGTCTTCTCGTCTTCATCCACAATGCCTACTCCTCAGGAGTCCTCCACAGGCTTCCCCACCTCGTCTGAACATTCTACTATCTCAGGTAATGATGACTCAGAGTAGATAGAATGTTATAGTAGATCATGGACTACAATTTAGATACAGACTGACTCATTGGACACTCTGTAGTGTATTAGTAGTTTCTCTTCCTCAATCAATGACTCGGACAGACATTCATGACTCATATATACACTAGTACACAACAGCCTTTGGACTTGTATAAATAGGCATAGATTACAGGATCAAAAACTCCAAGTTTTTGATTCTCTTCTGTGGTAACTTCTGTTGTAACTTAACCATTACTTGTCTAATTCAAGATTGGTCAAC